>JAQGAV010004496.1:0-10219 GCA_034691345.1 Phasmarhabditis papillosa | reverse complement strand
ATGCGCGAGTCATTACTCCACGATACAACAATTCCCCTTGCATTGATTGTCTACTCGATCTTTACCCTCCACAGGTAATGATTGTTTGCTGAATTCTCATTTATGTGTGTTTTGTAGGTCAACTTTCCTATGTGCACAATAGCCAACACCCCCAGATTACCCGAACACTGTGTCGAATACGTTAAACTGATTGTGTGGCCCAATGAAGCTCCTTTCAACGGTACTGTATAATGCTCTTCATTTAAATTATGTTGCTTAGGCGTTGAACTTGATGCAGACAACCCGGAGCACGTCGATTGGGTTTTCAAAAAGTCGGAGAAGCGCGCCCATGACTATGGTATTCGTGGTGTCGATAAGAGATTAACCCAAGGGGTGTTGAAGAGGATTATTCCTGCCGTTGCTTCCACTAATGCAGTCATCGCTGCGTCCTGTGCACTAGAAGCCTTGAAACTCGCTTCCAAGTTTGTCAAGCTTCTTTTTTTTTTGATACCGTTCTCTTTAGCATTGCCTGTCCTCTAAATAACTATCTTAATTTCACCGATACTGATGGAGCATATTGCAATGTTGTATCATTTGAAAAGAATGTTAGTTGATCATCATTTATTTTACTAAATATTGTCATTTAGCCGAACTGTTTTACATGCAGTGGAAGCAAACCGTATTTGCCATGCAAACGGAGCGATGCATTTTCCGAAGTTCTCGAAAAACTCGAGTCCCAATTGTAAGAAATGATTTTCGCTGTATACCATTGTTATTCATATGTTTTTAGCCAGTTGAAAAATCCAACCGTGAAGACATCTGGAAGAACTCTCTATTGGATATCCGATTTTGTATCGGACTCGGTAGTGGAGCAGAGCAAAATCAATCTAGAAAAAACATTTAGTGGTTAGTTTTTCAATCTCTGTTGTTATATGTTATTAAAGGAGCATAAATACGCTACCTTTTTTCATCTAAGTTTCGGCTAGCATGCGGTCAGTTGAAGACAATTACCGGCCGCGTTCACTAGTTGTCTTCAACTGACCGTATGCGATATCAATACAGAAAATAGAGCTAATATTTCTGACCATTGTTATGTAAACAAGTTTATATTGGGAGCTACTAGGTTTCGACATTTTTAATTCAATGTTGTGCGTATATAATTAACTCGAAAAAAAGAAGATAATATAAAAATTTTGAACTTGATGATAAAATACTTTCCTGTTTGATGTCCACGTAGCTTTAAGCATTCAGAGAAATCATGCTTTCAGAGCTAGTGAAAGATCGCGAAGAACTGATGGTAGTAGACGAAGTATTGAGAAAACCGCTCACATTCATCGTACAGTTCACAGAAGAGCAATAATTGTTAAGAGTTTTTTTTTCCCAAATTGTTTACATTTTTATTCAAATTTAGTATTGATATTAATAAAGTAACCTATTTTACTGTGTTCGTTATTCGATGCTACTGTTTGAATATTCAAGATGTGATTGTAAATGAAACAGGTTTTCTTCGCAATTGATCAGAGATGTATGGATGGCCGGCCCCATCCCACACTCATAACAATTGTTCAATTCTTCTATATGGAAGTTTAACTCCGAGTTCAAAATTCTGCTCTCCTGTATTGATGTCTATTTTTATATACGTTTAAAATTTGATCGTCTCCAGTTATGTATAGTAAGTATTGTCTAAGTCTTGATGATCCGGGTCAGTGTCGCGCAACCTCGTTGAAGTCTGCAGACCTCTCTATTGGTCGACATTCGAACATCAAAGCAGAAGCGAAAGCTATTCACACCACTCAAATAATCAGTCTCACTTTCAATAGCTATATGCGACGATCCTTCTTTCTGTAAATGAGAGATGTCTGACTTCAGCTATCTTCTTGAATCAGGAATATGTGCAATCAATACATGGACATTCAATGATGATACCTCGCTCAATTTTTCTCTAATGAAATGGTCATTGCCACCAGGGTATCCGGGGACCATGGGGGTTGCAACGTATCTGGGGGGTCGATAAAAAATCCAAATTTCAAAAAAGTGCTGTAGCAAAAGTAATGTATTCGAAAAAATAGTCCTATTTTTATTAGGCTTAGGCACCCATGCCAGGTTTTTTGAAATTTTTAATCTTTTCGGTCCCCCAGATACCTTGGTACCCCGTGGTCTCCCGGATACCTTAGTACCCAAGATACCTGGCTATGGCATGCCATAGAATAGACATTTTACTCTAATGAAATGTCCATGGTGTTTCATGAGCCTGCCATTGTCATTTTTAGCGAGTATTTTGCACCCTTGAATTGGCACGCCATGGACATTTGTATCTCAAAAGTCGCACCGTGCGCGCAGTCGAACACCAATATGTTTCTTCTTCCGCTCCGCAATTCTTCCGCTTCCGTAGTTTCAATTCCTCGATAACAAAACCGGATGATTCATTATTTTAATATTGTTAAAAACCAGGAGCACAGATCAATAGAACCATAAAAAACTACAGGCAAACTTTATTAACCTGAAAAGCTTTAGCATAGACACAAAAACAAGCAATTTTCAAAATAAAGCACAAGTTTGACTAGATTCAATGGCAAAATGTTGTTTGTTTAAAGCAGAGTTTACTAAAAAGTTTTCACAATGAATGCAGTTATTTAATCTGGAAGGGAGGTCCCTCCATGACTCCGGAATCTCCGGATTTAGTTAGCCTTCTTTCTGCCGGTGAAATGATCCATAGTCTCGTTGATTCCGAAATAGTTGGAGAGCATCAGAGAGACGGATGATGGAAGGAATCTGAAAGAGTACGATACTTAATGAGGCGGGAATTTGAAAGACCATTGGCAATGTGTTTTGCTGTGCTTTTAAAAATAACCAGTTTGTATCTTTATTATTTCTATATTTAAAAAGTTTGTATATTAGTCTTCTATAACATAGAATGGGGGCGAATGCCCAATGCATGAGATGCACTATATTCATATGAGTAATAATCTAGGGCGGCGATTATCTGTGATACTCAACTGGAAAGCTTAGTTTCTAAGAAAGTTTCGAAAAAGGAAGTAGAAAGAAGTTTGTGTAGGTGCCGAAGCCTGCTCCATATATTACCGTATAGCAGAGCTGCGTATAGGTCGGCCTGCGACTTTTAAAAATTGGGCCTGGCCTGGCCGGGGTAGGCCGGCCTGCTTGGGTCTTCTTGGTTCAACTGTCATGCCAAAATTGAGCAGAAGTAAATGTTTTATAGTTTTTCATGAAGGTTTTGGTAAACAATGTGACGTCACAGGCCGAAACAGGCCGGCCTGGCTGGGTCGGTCTAGGCCGACCTAGCTCCGCCTCCTCCGCCTGGCCTGCTCTGGCGCAGACCAGCCTTTAAAATATGCAGCCCTGACGTATAGAAGCTTTTTTCTTCGCTGATTTCATTCCAGTGACTTTTAAACCCATTCTAGGTTTTTTATAAACACCATAAATATACTTTAGAGTTTTCTAGTTTTATCATTGAACTCAATCACTGTTTTTGAACTCAATTACTGATCACTTTTCTACTTTGTCGTCCCGTTAAGTTATTCACAAATATATGAAGAACTACCAAATCGATGAAAATTAAGTATTTTAGATGATTTTTAATTTTGTTGTTACTAATTTGGGTTACTATAGTCGCCACTCTAACATACCCTCCAACAGCTAGCACCACATAACAGAACTTGGGAAGAGCGATAAAGACTTTGTCGGTGAGGATGGCCTCCATGATGTTCTCTATCACAAATTCGGGCTTCATGATGGGCAGAAGGGTGGGAAATCTGGAAAATTATCTTCAACTCTTGAACTTATAATAGAAAACCCAGACATCGCAACGGACCCGTCTCGAAATTTTTGGATCTTGGCCCGCCCGGCCAACTTTTGCGCTAATATAATTTGTCTGGTTCTTAACAAAGTTGCTAGACACATTGACAAAATCAAGTTTGAAGTTGATTAGTTTATTTCAGTAGGTGAACAATTTAAGTATAAAATATTTACTAGAAACGTTTCCAAAGCTTTTTAAGCCAAGAAAAGGACCTTCTAATACTATATGAAGAATGTTCTGAAGGATGAAAGCGGAACAAATTCAGAAAACTTTACGATAATATGTATATTGTGGTTAAGTAGAAAATATTTGGTTCTTGAGAGGAACCTACTTGGTCTGAACTCCGTCGAACATTCCGGTATCAATGTAGTAAGGACAGACGCAGGTTGTCTTCACACCAGTCTTTCCCTGAGAGCTGATCTCGGCAGTAAGGGATTCATGGAAGCCGACGGCTCCGTGCTTGGAAGCGCAGTAGTCAACCTAAACACGGATTACTAGTCCTGTATTGCAGTAAGTAATGATTGTTGTAGAGAGTTGGCCCTCTAGTCTACATGACAAATCTGCGTATTTTGTAAACTTTGGATAGAAAAGTACTGCTGATTACAATATATGTTTATAGTTTATAGATATAAGAAAAGTGTAGTTTGGGTGGGCTTACTAGCTTTCCGAAAAACCAACTTGCTTGCTCGAAGCACTTATGAAGCTTGGGACTGCTAGAAAACAGAACCGTCCCAGAGTCTTCGGTTTTTTTAAGGATACTGAGTTTTAAACGTACAAGTCCAGCAGCTCCAGTCTTTCCGGCCATTGAAGCGATTGTTACAATGTGTCCGTGGTTATTCTCCAACATGGATGGGATGAAGTTCTTTGCGGTCTGAAATTCGGGAGTTGCTATCCATTGGATACCCAGGGTGGACAAGAAACTATCATTGTTTTGGTTTGGATTTCGACTATGCATATCCATCCCGGAACACTATTGGGATTTAAATACCTACATAAACTTGTAAGCAGATTTTTTAGGACATTCTATTTTTATAACAAGTTCTCGGTATCAGTGTTAGAGCTTGTAATGATACTTATAGTTAGTATTTCCAAGTACTCCGATGCTTTTAGTTCAAATTTCAGTTTTAGTCAACAACTTACAAAGAACAGTGCGTTGGTGTTAACGGCCATAGTCAACTCCATCAACTCGTCTGGTGCGTCGAAGAGTTTCTTACCTGAAATTAAACAGTTGATATAATCCTATATCATACTATTATTGTATTATAGAATTTGTTCTTTTTGATAGAAAAGCAATACTTATTTTTTGGATCATGATGAATTGAGTATGGCCAGCATTACATGTTGCAATGTAGAAAACATGACGAAATCAAAGCTAACGTTTAGATAATTTGCACAAGATTACTGAGAAACTTATAAATATATGCATTAAAAATACTATCGGATGCTTAGATATTTCAGTAGTTTATGCACATTTCCATGTTCGTACCAGTAACGATTCCGGCGTTGTTGATCAAAATGTCGACATTTCCAACTTCTTCCTTGACTTTGGCAGCTACAGCGTTAATTTCTTCCTTCTTTGCAAGATTCACAGTGTATGCGTAGGCCTGAAAGGTAGTATGAAACTGGAAAATTTCAAATTCTGGAATCTTAACAACATCATGAACAGATACCGGGTGAATGTGAAATGTTATTGTATCTGACGGTAATCTGAAGTTGAACAGGGATTCATTTCTCAAATCTGTCGTAAATCTAATCGTAATCCTGTCATTTGTCGTAATATAATAGGATATGTACTATTTATCAAATACGATAAAGCCATGAGTTTTCCAAGAATTTCACTTCAATTATAGTGGGCCGAATCACAAAACACGCGCCGTTGCAAAATTGCAAAATTGCAAAGTTTCGTAAATTTTCGTTCGAGTTTTGTCGAACTTTGAGACCTGTGCCAATTTTTCGTTTTAGTTGTTTTTTCTTCTTGATTCAAGGTGTTTGGGATGATCCCAATCCCAATGTGATCAATGCCTATACCACTACAAGTTGTAGCTCAGTTGTGCAGAAAACTAAGTTTGAGCTCTCCGTCAAAATTGGATAACCTATTTCATTTTCGCGCATTTTACGTTATGACGTTAGGAAAATGACGTTTATATATTAAATGTAATACGTTTTCTTGCGATTTGCTTTAGTTTTTTCTTTATGGGCAACGTTTACCATATTTTTTTTACAGATGACGACTTCTCAACGTTTATATGGACATGGTGGCGGAGGATCGCACTGGGTTAATACCCATCATGTGCAAAATTTATCCGACCATCATCAGCAACAGCAACGTCTTCATCCTCGCGCGATTGGAGTTGATGGGTAGTTCGAGTTACTCATGTGTCAACAATGTTCAATGTTTAAAGGTGTTTCAAACAGCCATCCAACTATGGTCATATGGTTCAGAATCACCCTCATTCCAAACGTCTTCACCATGCGGATCGTCCACACTTTGGAGCTTTCAAACATGCTGTAAGTTTGTTGCATCGGATTTTGCTATTTGCAGTAGCTTGGATCCCCTTCCACTTTGTTTTAAGAAGTAAGACATTGTGCATTGGATGAGATATATCAGTTAGCGAGAATTGTTTATGATTTGTGCATACTGCTGAGTATTGCTTTTTTGAATTGTGCATGCTTAAAATGTCTTACTGACCAATGATATGAGGAAATCTATCTTTAAATACTGTTATTATAATATTCAACCTGAATCATTAAGACGAAATCGGTAGTAATTCGAATGGTATTGCTAATTCCACTTTTGTAGTATCTCGGTCGTCGTGGAGTCCCCTTCCCCGACCATTCTATGCTAACTGGATACCAGCTGGCTGACCAGGATCTGCATGAAAATGGTTACATGGATATGAGCAACAATGAATCATTTTCTCAGCCAGGATTTTATTATCCAGGCGGTGTGAAGGTTTGTTCATATATTCGCTTCGCTCATTTAGCGTTCATATTTTAGAATTTCGCTGAGTCGCGCACTCGAACTCTCTCTATGACATCTACTAAATCAGGTGCTACTACTTCATCAGCACCCAAACATCCTGAATTGATGAAGGTAATTTATCTGTGCATAGTGTCACATTCCTATTTCGTTTAGACTATTTTGTGTGAAAATTGGGCTAAAGGCCGAAATTGCCGCTTCGGCACTAACTGTTGGTATGCACACGGTGATTATGAACTGCGTGACTCCCACATTCCGCTGACTGTTAGTCCTATTCCTTCATTCAAATTATAGCCATCTTTTAGAGTTACGACACGCAGTTTTCTGCTACACAGGCTCAGCATGAGTGGATTATGCGTTCACATGGGCAGGATATACATGCGAAGGCAATTTCAATATCTTTCTAAATGTAGCCATCGAATTTTAGCCTGACAATCGGTTCATGCGGGATACCATTAACGCCCAGCTTCGCGCTTCCGTAGAAGCTTGTCTACGCGAGGGAGAAAAGGACAACGACGACGAGTCTCAAGATGAGCCCAAACAGGTATTATTATAATTCTGGTCTTTCTTTTCTGAGCTTGATTTTTTAGAGCATCGAAGAGAAATCTTCAAAGGATGCATTGGGATTTGCTCTATTGAGTAACGTTGTTAATAACAAGGGTCCAAAGCTTCCACATCACGAGGACAGTGGAAATGAAAGTGCCGCTGAAGCCGAAGCTGACATATTCAGCAACTGCGGTTCCTGGTCCGATCTAATGAAGGCCTTGAAGAAGAATAATGACAACTGCATCGTAAGGAAGTTTTAACTATAATATTGATTCCTCTACTTATAGGTTGGTCCTGCTGTAAAGACTACTTCCGAGGGCTCTACAACTGTCACCGCTTTCGCGGCAAATGCCAAGGAAACTGACTCACGCTTCAGGGATCATTCTGTTTTCCTGGTACGTCGCAGCGTTAACTTACTTAACTGTTCGCTGTTTAGGATGTATGTCCCATGTACTCAGCCGCTGGCTATTGTGCTTTGGGTGTGGATTGCATGTTTGCACACTGCGTCAAGGATATGTAAGCTGGTTTCGCCTACATTAGGTTAATACCGCCGCCGATGTTTCCTTGTCCTTGCCAATAATTCACCACTCGCTCTCGTAAACAGCTTTTCGCTGTGAATGCCTTTGTCATGTTTCCATCTAACATTATTGTGATGTACACTGTATAATTTTTATATTGAGCACAGCAGGATATTTTGTTAATATTATTATAGGATAATAATATAGATATTATTCTGTAAACTTATTGGTTATTGCATTAATGTGATATGTACATTAACACTGTTAAAAATGCTTCGACCTTAAAATATAGTTTATAGTTTATAGTTTAGTCTCATGTCGAAACATTTTTGTCACTTGTCAGAACATCTAACTTTTGCGTGTTAAATTCGCATTTGTTGTGTTCTTTTGTATCTTAAGGGAGTAACATTCCATGTATTGTATATTTACTGGATCTCGTCAGAATTTCCCTTATTCTGTTTTAAACGCCCCCTGAGCATATATCCACCCGTCTACTCGTTTTATCTAGTCAATGCGTGCTAATCATATTTTGCTAGCTTAGGTTCCTTTTGATTTCATCAATTTGTTTCTGTTCTTGTTAGTGTGTAGGTTAGGCAAGTATTGTATATGTTAATTTGTCTGAAGTTTACATATTTTAAATGTTACAAATTGTTACCAGTTCGTTTTTTTCTAAATAAATATACGTTAATGTCTTCTTTTTTTGGTATTATCTGAACTCACAGGGGTTCCTAGTTTCTCCAGCATAGTTTTTGTTTCTTCGTTTCCTTTAGTGTTAACATCCCATAGGACCAGACGGCATCCGAGTTTAGCAAACTCAACTGCCATCATTCTTCCGAGGCCACTTCCAGATCCAGTAATGAGCACCACTGAGCCTGAAACATTTTATGGTGATTTATATTATTTACATATATATACTATTTTCAGATATTGTGGTGTATATATACCTTCAACATTCTTCCTTCTCAGGAAACCAATTGGTAGTATGGCTTTGATACATTCGACAATCAGAAGGAATGTCGATTGAACCAGCGTGACGGTGAATTCTATAACCGCGTCCATTCTGAAACAAGTAACGTTAAGTTTTACTTGTGTGTCTTTAGTATATGGAGGGAGAAAAGGTTTGGTGATCAATCACACAATATTTAATATATGTAGCATGCAGGGTATAGTAAAACTAAATATTTTGTAAAATGCGTGATGCGGGAACTTCTTGTTGGTTGAATATATATTTGATTTATTAAGAGCTTCTATTTAAGACTAAGATACTTAAGAAATGGGTGATGTTTTATGTTCAAAGAGATCTGACTGGTAAATTGAATTCATAAAAAAGTGAACTGAGCAGGGGTAACACGGTGGTAACGAAGTATTTCCTTAGATCTAATTACTTGAGAATGGTTACATCGGTATTAGCGCACGGACATTCAACAGTATTGAGTGTTTATCAGATTTCTGTTTCTGTTTGTTGGAAGTTGCATAAATGGCAGGCTGAGCGAAGCAGCGAATGTTGATAAGGCTTGCAAGATAAGGTAAAAGATGTAATATGAACAACAACATGGCACATTTCAAGGAAAGGAATGGCTCACTTGTGTCAAAGTTCCTTCAAGGCAAGTGAAAAGGTTTTTTATAATTTTCGAGCATTGATAAAAGTATATACGCTATATTGAAGTGGTTTTCTCAAAGAAATCTGAAGAAGCTATGTGAATTTATACAAAGATGCTCTTATTGATTTCACAACAGTGTCGGAACTACTTATTGATGCATTGCTTTCCCCTTTTATACTTTTCAATATATGTTATTCGTTATTGGTATGTATTCATATCGTCAAGGAGTAAGCCTTGTAAAAACACAATTCAATATGGAAAACACAGAAAAAGAATGTTTATCACACATTCACCTAAATAATAACCAGATTTCTCGCTATCGAAGCTCAGCATCTCTTCAGAAATGTTTACATTTTAAACAGTTGTTATTTGAAAAGTTGGGAAACTTCTAAAGCTAGGTGAGACTTATAACCATGGAGGGTAGGGTATATCTATATTTGTTTGGAATTGTTTGAAGAAAGCTGAGATAGCATTGGTGATAAACAAGACAGTAAGTGATTTCAAAGCAAAAAGTTGGTGACAACTTGCCAAATTAAGCTGATGGGATGATCACTAAACGCTCGAACTATCACCAAGCACAGTTCTAATCATATTTTCAATAGGTTAGCGTCGATAAGGTATATGCAACTATAGATATTGCCAAAGGAAAGTAATTGGTTTTCTGAGCATAGTATACCTATAACAATGGAAAGCGGTGAGTAAAATATATATATAGTCTGTTTTAAAACCTAGACTGCAAGCGCCGTTTGTAGTTAACGTGCCGCTATGACCGGCTTTATAA
>JAQGAV010004495.1:0-10219 GCA_034691345.1 Phasmarhabditis papillosa | reverse complement strand
AATGAATGGCCGAAGCCCTGCCTCGAAGAAATCTACTACTATTGTGATACGAGTGATACAGGAAATAAAATACTTTATACTTTATACTTATTGTTCCCAAACATAAAACATGAAAAGGACTTGAGACAGTACCTCTACCGGGGTGATTAATATATGTATCCGGTTTGAGATAACTAATAAGAAGGCACAAATTGGACATGGAAAACAGGCCTTATGATAAGAACAACATCACTGAGCAAACCATGTTCTTATATAATATGTTTTACCAGGTTTACGAATAAGAAAGATAATGACAGACGAATAAACGGATAACTGAAGTTAAAATGACCTTTAAAATGATAGATAGAGGAGCATTAAACAAATAACTGCTCTTGAAATACAACCTTACTTATTTTTTGAATGGATTGTTGATTCTTCGAAATGGCACTTACGAAAATTGGTGGTTTTTGGTTGTAGGCAGAAAAGTCGGTGATGATCGTTTGCACGATTGCAATCAGTTCAATGGGTTCTGGGGCACAAGTGTTTCACCCCCTCCTCAAACTTTTTCAGACACTTCTGACAAATACGTCGAAGTGCTGCCTGGGTGATCCTGTCCCTCACGGATTTGTACTGCCAGCCCTCCTCCGTAGGATGGCTTTCCTGATTCTCCTCCGATGTATGGAATAGAAAAGTGGATTTGGGCTCCGTCTGTTCCAACAACACCTCTACCCATCCCATCATCTGCAATAACATATAACCTACTTGTAGAAAATGTTGTGCCTTACTCGATCTTGTCGTCTCAATAAGGTCTCAATACTGTCCGTCTGTTTATCGACCTTTGCGATAAGGTCAGTCAGTAGGTCCTCTACATTTGGTATGGGCTCCATAATTTCTTCTAAGTCATCACCTTTTTGGAGTCGGATGTCATTGTTAATTGAATAACGTTTTCTCCATAAAAGTAATTGTACCCAATTTCATTCATCCAATAGGCAGAACAAACCAGAGAAATAGACAGTTTATTTTTAAGACAAATATTATCATTGACTAAGGGGTATATATCGGATAGGAGACAAAATTAGCAATGCCACATTTGTTAGGCTAATTTCGAGCTAATTTCATATGTCCCTTTTCCTTAAACGCTTTGCCTTCTCTGTTCTTGATCAGACAATATGGAATACCATCTTGGACGCCATAGCCTCATATAACCATTGCGTGTTTGGCACCTGCTTAGGCACTCGAGCATTCATTAGCGAAAATTCCTGCAATTCCACGTTGTGAGAAAGTAAACAAAATATTTGAGAAAGTATTTGGCTAAGATCATTCAGGTTCATGTAGTAAAAGTTCCCCTTGCCTTAATCTATAAATAAAAAGTTACATCATGGTTCATTGAAACTTCTTGTTTACAACACCTTATAGAACGACGTTTTGTTAGATATTAATTGACAATAGTTTGTAATTGGAAAAGGTAGTGTTTCATATAAGAAAACACTAATAATAGAAAACCGTTCAACTATAGGAAAGGCAAATTGGAAATTGATAAGGAGTACAATATATGATTGAATGAAATTCTTATCTCAATCATGTAAGAAATATTAGGTGAGCCTTATAATCAATTGGCATCGCACTTCTTTATTACTAAAAGGGCGCCAAGCGCTGGCGCGCGAAAACGCCGACTATTCAATGATGTAATATACAATAACACATCTAACTTGTTTTTTCAGAAACAATTAATTTATATTTGTGAAAAACTATTTTGGTTGTTTTATATTGAGCAATCAGACCTTTAGCTTTCATATCGTTTGGCCGCCGACTATATAGACCCGAAATCGTGGTGAGTATACGGTATTACAAACGCAATCTGACCCGCCTGCAATCTCATACCTGCTTTCTTTTGCAAGGAAAACGATTTAAAAACGAAATCTATAAAAAGATTTAACTAACGTCTAACATATTTACGCAAAATTAAATGTCAATTCTTTCGGTATTCCGTAAGGCAAATAATTGTTGATATCAAAATGGTCTTTTGTATTGCAGGTACGCAGTTTCCAGTATTTATTCCTTGTGTCGAAGTACTCAGGCTCGTAAGGTTTTAAAGTAGGGGGAATACGAGTGTGGAGACGGTAGATCTGAAATACGGATTGTAACAATAAACTAATATTGTGACACTTCAAATGACACTAAAGTCAAACTCTTCCATTTAGACCTATGCCAGAGGTGGTTATCCGGCCCGGCATGATAATTGTGAGCCCAGGTCGGGCGGGGCCGAGGTATGCCTGTTGTCAAGGCGGGTCCTGGTAGGAATTAATAAGCAATCCGGCCCGGCTTTACGGGCCCGGCCCGCCTGATATTTTAGAGCTCAGGCCGGGCCAACCGGAAAACCACCTTTGACCTATACTTTCTTATCAGCCATCTAACTACTTAAATATGCATTTTACTAGGAAAACTCAGTTAGTTTGTATTGAAAATGTTTTATTTATTTTTCCTATAGTAGTTGCATTTTGAAAACTCACAAATCGGGTTCCATTCTCTTTAATTTGACAGTTTTCCACTTTGAAATCCGTTAGTGGTATATCCTAAAACATACATACATTGCCTTTTTATTACATTAGCACTTTATTATTGTTCTATTAACTTAACGATGTATTTGTATAAGTTTCCATAAATTACTTGTGTCACCAAACAATAATAAAATACTAATAATATTTATTCAGAATCGGTTTCATCACAGACTGTGAGATCTTAGATCCGCTGAGTGGTTATTTTCTGCATACAAATAACCACTCACAAACCAAAGAACTTACATATATAAAAATATATCAAAAAATAACGGAAAGTATTGAAGAGTTTCGAAAGAAAATTTATCCATGCAAACTGATCACAAAAGCCAAAAATCAAAAGGTAAGAATGCCTCGAACATTTTGGGTTTAACCGTCGGATATTTGTCGGTTTAGCTCTCTCCACAATAAATTACCTGCTTAAATAACGTTGACTCCACATACAAAACTTCCATATTGTAATCCTCAGAAGATTTTTCGGCGAACAGAACCTGTAAAAACAATAGATGACTTACGCTGCACTCACAAAGATTTAGTTGAAATCGCAATATAACTGGTTAACTGTTAAGTAAGAGTGGAAAAGGATCAGCATTTTGAAAAAATAACTGGTACTCATATTCGGTGGAGAAGGCTTGTGCAAGGGTATACGGTACAAATTGGGCCGGGCCGGCAACCTGCTCTGATAAAACTCACATCTAGTGGGAGTATATAATTAGAGCAGTCAGATATTTCATTAATTGCTTTTGAATGTTGACAGGCAATCTTCTGAAAAAAAAATTGTAAATCCCTAAATGGAAAACTGACTAAAACAGACGTACCGGACACCACGGCTCGCAGCGCCCTAACATAACGGGACAGAGCAAATTCAAATGGTGAATTCTTGATGTTAATAACCTGGCTTATTTTGTGAAGAAATTCATGTTGATTTATAAATTATTAGAAAGACAATAGCTTAATCTGTGCAACTGAATTTTTTCGAATGAAGCTTTCCAGAGAAAATTAAACTTTAACTTTAAAATGAGAGCTCAGTCCTTTAACCCCACTGTCTACGTTGGCGAGCCGTGACACTACAATTACATCAAAACTCACCAAACAATCAGGATTAGTTGGATTCGTTTTCTCAAAAGGCGGACCTTTCCTCGCAGGTGGCCCCTCCTAAAAACATTAAATAATTATTCAGTATCCCAAAATACATTCGGGAAGAATTACACGTCGTGAGCCGGCAGTAGTGAATGCAGGGTTGGTTACAGGCCTGGCCCGGTCTGAAATTTTGAAACCCAGGCCGGGCAGGCTGGATAACCACCGCAGGGTTACAAAAGACTGGAAACCGGCCCGGCCTGGCCGGATAACCAGCTCTGAGCGAATTCAACATACCCAAAAACGGGAATAGTCATAATTAGCATAAATAGGAGAGTAAGTGTCTGGATTTGGCCATTCCGGG
This sequence comes from Phasmarhabditis papillosa, assembly GCA_034691345.1. Lineage (NCBI taxonomy): Eukaryota > Metazoa > Nematoda > Chromadorea > Rhabditida > Rhabditidae > Pellioditis > Pellioditis papillosa. The sequence continues at coordinate 6,244 of JAQGAV010004495.1, read as the reverse complement.
TAGAAATCGTCTTTTACAACTTCCATCAATCGAAAACAATAGGCTTCTACATCTGGATCGTCAAATTTCCACTTTTTAAAAGACGGTGGATACAGAGCAAGGAAATATATCTATAAAGGTAAAGAGTAAATATCACCCAAGAAGTTTATGTTCTACTTGCTTGACCACTAGGATATGGTACCGGTTTAATATTTTTAAAACACATAATATACAAAAACTAAATGATCTCAGACGGCTACTTATTTCGTATTGAACTATTTGAATCACAAAAAGAAGTTCATGGGATCATTAGAAAAGTTACTTATATTACTAACTAAAACGACTCTGGTGCGCGGTATTGTTTAAGATTTCAAAAATCGCTCTTTCTGTGGCAAAATTTTATATCCATTATATCATTCGAAGCCCAATTTTTTTATGTGTTTTCAGAGAGATATTATTGTACTAGTTTTATTTTGTATCATATCGAGAAAAAGACAGATACGCAAATGCGGAAGCTTATGTATACTACCGCGCGCTGAGGTCTTTCGTTTGTTATAGACTATAATTGACACTATTTTGTCCTTATTTTTTGTAGCCTACTAAATTGTACGTATTAAAATGAGATCATCATGTTCCATTTGCAGTTTTCGCAAAACTTTTAGCATTATTATAACTTACAATATCCTTTCCTTCTTCTTTCTTTGTTAAATTTATTGAATTTTCTGTTGGCGCTGTTTCCTAAAAAAAACAATTCTTTACAGAAGATTTGAAGAGTTTCCAATATTATTTCAAGTATAGCACTAAGTAATCTAGCATTTGCCCCTGTTGGTAGACCCGGAGTTGGTTACCGGCCTGGCCTGGAATTTTAGTGGTCAGGTTAGGCCGGGCCGGGACGGCTAGATAATCAGCTCTGGTGGACCCAAAATACTGTTTATATTCCAAATGTTAAAGTCATTCTATATGAATTCATACCCCGAATCAGGTATTATCTTGAATTCGTACCAAGAATGTGGCCTCTGAAAAATGCAGTCCAAGGGCAGAAATATTGAAAAACAATTTGCAAAAACCCCTAGTTGTATCAAAAAATAAACAAACTTAGTAAAACGGATGGACCGGAATTCCTGGATCCCACCCTCGATGATGTGGGTGCTCTAGCCTAGTGGTTAGAGAGTGAGGATCCGAGGCTGTGGGTTCGACTCCCCGCAGCTGCAGAAGGGTTGGGAAACCAGCCGCTTAGTTAGCCCACGTTTCGTGCACACGAAGACTGAATGTTAGAAAGGAGCCGCCTCTGCTCAGAAGATTCCGGAATGAATGGACAAAGCCCTGTCTCGAGGAAAGCTACCATCAGTGACGTGTTTTGGGATTTAACTGCAAATCATGTCCATTCTCACATCTTCTTACCGATTTTGCAACGTTTGACTCAGAAAAGACGACTTCAAATATGTGTGTGCTGCCATGTGTCATAGCTATAAGCACCTAAATAAAACATCTTATGTCAGAAATTCAAAAATATAAGTTTAGAGGCTGTTTTGCGAAACACCACATCTGATAAAGTTTGCAAGAAAGAACTCAAAAGTTTTGCTACAATACTTTAGTCATTTCAAACAGTTTTAAATAGGGCCGATGTAACGATAATCGAAGTGTATCCGAGAAAAAAGAAATGGGGTTTATGTCTTCAAATGTTCCAAAGTATGAGCTTTCTTTACGGTTCATAAAGTGAACCGTTTATTTTAAAAATTAGCATGCAACTATGGTCCATTTCAAAAACTAGACTACATTGCGCCGGCCTCATACGAGGCTGACGCAAAATTTGCTTTCAAATTAGCTGGAAAATGCCTTCCCTCTCTTTGGGCGAGAAAACTTTTAAAGGCAAAATTTACAACACCGCGCATCAACAGATCAACAACATCAACAGATCAAGAGCATCAACAGAATCTACAGATTGTGAATGACCTTTAGTCAAGTATAAAAATAAGAAAACGCTCGCTACATTAGCAATAAGATCAGGACCCATAGATTTCCGCTTTTCTTAGTTTCAGAAAACTCGACTCGTTTAGGATGGTTCCAGATTCTCAATAATTTTAAGTTTCTGCGAACTGTTCGGTACCCAATGAAATGAACGATTGTCTTACTTGTGTTGGATAGAGGTAGGTTTCCGTTCCCGAGTTCTCATTGACAATCTTCAAAAACTCCCAAGCTCTTGTCTAAAAAGTAGTTGTTCGATTCAAACGGTAAATAAACAAACCAAATATTCTGGGTCTTTTGCATCCCTTTTGCGGAAACCGCCGAAACCCATTTCAACCTCTCTCTAAAAGAGGAAAACAAGTAATTTGAAGAAAAAGATAAGGTGGAATTGAACTTCACTTTTTATTTAAAACAAGACATATTAATAAATAATAAAGGGTGGTAATTTAAAACAAATTCAACTTTTCTTATGAAAGTTAATGTAGGGTAAATTAACAAAAACAGTCTTTATAGGAAAGATTATGTGCTCAAAATATCAGCCAGCGGCTAAGGGGCATTTATTGATTTTCACACATCACTGTGGTCACGTGACAGCGACCGAAGTGTCCCTACCATTTTCCTTTGCGTGTGATAAACAAAATATAAATAAAATGATGCGGTAACTTTCGATTCGCCAGGTATTTAAATGACTACATTGTAAATAAGAGCTGTGCCCTAGAGTTGGGCGTTTAGGCTCGTTTTCGAAAAACGAGCTTTTTTATTTTTTTACTTCCAAGACTATAACTTTTGAAATAGTACTCTGACCAGGCTGAAACTTTCTGACAATATGGAACTTGTATCAATACATATAATATCCAGATATTTGCTTGATTCAACCAGTAGAACGTTAGTTATTAACTAAAGTTCGGAAAAGCTTGAGCTTGTTTTTAAAAACAAGCTTTTTCGAGCTTTAGTAAATAACTAACGTTCTAATGGAAGAATCCGGCTATTTTTATTTGTTATATGTGTTGACACATGTTCCATATTGTCAGACAGTTTCAGCCTAATCCGAGCTCTGTAAGAACAGTTATCCACTAAAGCTCGAAAAAGCTAGTTTTTGAAAACGAGCCCAATTGCCCAACTCTATGACCCATAGTTTTTCTTCAAATTTCCTTTTTGAGATTGATTGAGACCAAAAGTTTATCAGGCGATTCATTGGGGATGTCCAAATGGCGAAATTAAGATTTTAGAAACCGGAATATGTACCAGGAAAACATTTCAAATTCGGAAACAAGAACTCCGGGGATTACGTTTACCGGTAATCGGAAAGCGGCATTTCAAAAACACCGAATATCAAAAACCTTTGACCTAAATTCCAGGCTTTCTTGATTTCCTTGTTTTCCCTGGTACCGCGGCCGCGGTACCTTGAGTTTTTTGTTACTTTTATTTGGTTACTTTTTTAAATTATTTGGTCTCAGAGAGGGCCAAATTTTCGGCAGAGAGAGGGATTCGGCAGTTTCCGAAAAGGAGATGCAACCAGTGGTGCGCGGGATCCCTCCCGCATCCATCCCAAATCCCGGTTCCCGGCCTTTTTTTTTGGCCTAAATCCCTTCCTTCCCTACACCGGGAATTTTTTTACAATAATTATAGTTGCTTATATTTGGTTAAAAAAGGTATATCCAACTTTCTAACGAAAAACCGTTCACTATGAAATGCTACGCTTGATGAAAATGGCATTTCATAATGATAAAAACAGTTGCGGTGCTCTGACTAAAGATATTGTCAGAGCACCGTGCTCGGACCATCTAATTAGGTTTCCTACTGTAGAGAAGGCAGTAGGTGCGTTCCCGCCCAAAATAACCGTGCTAGGTCATTTAGTGAACCCCCCCCCCCCACCCCTTATTGAGTTGATACCACTATCTTGGTGTTTTAGATACATTTATATTAGTTTTTCGTTAGTTACTCGTTTCTAGGACGTTTAGGATATAAACACTTCTCACCACACTATATAAAATACAATGTTTAGGACGGGACGCCCACATAAAAGTTGCTCGGATTGGGCTGGTTTTTTGCCACTAGCACCAGCTCAAAATTCTAAGACCTCCCATTCAGAAAAAAACTTAGGCACCAGGAGAGTAGTATAGGCTAAAATCGCCTTTTTCACACTAGGCAATGAGTTTTAGAGGCTATGTATCGACGGTTGCGACGGAGCGAGCGTAAGCTCGCGAAGGAGCAACAGGATTCGCACTGTGCCAAAGAGACGCAAGCTTTTTTTCTATAAAATCAACTAAAGACAATAAAGCAGATGAAGCTATAAAGCTATAAGTAACAGCGGAGGGTCTGCGAGCGAGCAGTCCCGACGCAGGGGGTCTGGGGGGCGGCAGCCCCCCACCTGGGGCGAGCGCGCGCAGCGCGCTAGCTCCAAGTCAGATTCTAATATAAAACATTTTGTTTCAAATCAGCTTCATAAAATTAAAATGAGATTCATCTCGACCGATACATTTCTACCTGTGCGTAGGTAAACTGGCTTGATAAAAGCTTGTTCTAAAATGGATGGACTGAAAAAAATAAGAAAACCCTGAATGAAATAACACGGAATCAATTTTTCTTGACCTTAGAAGTTAGAGAACGTAGATTGGGGCACATTTTCTAGTCGCACTTTTGTAGACAATACTTTTAGAAGGCTCTATGTAGACTATTTGAGTATCTTGGAAGGATTCTAAACTTTTCTAGCTTTCTCAAGGCTTCTGTTCCTTTAGACGATCTTTTGACGTTACCATTAGAATTGTAGATCTGCAATAGATCAACAGTCTAATGCTGACTAGAAAGGGCAACTCTCTTAGTTGCTGCTTTAGCTATTCCTCTTTGCTTCAGTGATGGGCTACTCGAAATCGGACACCGATAAGACCTCGATACAAATTTTAGCGGATGCAAGAAAGCGAGCTCCTTCTCCCTTCAACCGTAAGTGTATCTACAAGATGGAAACCTTAATAGAAATCTGAAAAACGAAATCGAAATGTTCTACAGCCGTGTTTGTTCCATTTTATAATGTGCATTTGCGCGGTTCAAATATATACCCCAAGTTTGGTATCTAGCGGATACCTACGGATACCGCTGGTAGTTGCAGGTATTCGCTAGATACCTGCAACTACAGGCTAGAGTTACAGTTATCCGCTGGTAAAATTGCAGGTATCCGGTTGACCAGAGAATGTACAGTTGCATTTAAAATACGTCTTTTTGAATTTGAATAAGGTAAACCGTTTTGTAGGCGGAACGGCGAATGTCGCGCACTAATTTAATCAAAATTTGCCAATCAAAATAAAAGTTTGTTTTCTTGGTTTACTGACTAAAAATTAATTCACATTGTCGGTGTAAACAAAGCAATAAGCCACTTGCAGTTAGTGTTACAGTCAGCGCCAAGAGTAATGATGGAGTCTAAAGAATTCAACGCTCGTCTGAGCCCATTTTGAGAGCACCGCGCCAGTATCTGGCGGCTACTCTCCGTTCAATATTGTACTTTGCAAATACGCGCGTGCAATTTGCTTGTAGGTGCGGTGTTAAAAATCGTAAAAATACGCACGTGACACTCCATTATTATTCTCGGCGCTGATTATATGTTTAGAGTATATTATGACAGTGTCTAATCTAATAAGTTATGTGTTATGCATCAGAAATTCATTTAACTTTTAGATCCTCCAATTGAAAAAAGATGGAAGTGGTTTCTCAGACTTATGGAGCAAATAATTAGACCTGCAAAGAAAAAGGTTTGAATTTCTAGATTGTCAAGTTTAATTTAAGTTGGTCAACTTTTATCACAGAATACTATACACTGTATACTTAAAGTAGGCCAGGGCTGGGAATTTTACGGGCCGGCCCAGCCGGCCCATTATAAAATTATAAAATATTAAAATTAAAAATTATAAAAATTAAAAAACATTATAAAATAAAATTTGGACAGTCGGCCCATCCCTAACCGGCCCGGGGCTGGGGCAAAAATTTGGAAGTCGGTCCGAACAGGGCCGAAAATTCAAAAAATGGGCCTTCGCAGGGATAATTTTTATGAAAAATCGACTGATTTATGTTAATATTTTGATAAATAGTATCAAAAAACATCAACAGGTAAATCTTATTTCATTTTTTATTGTTATTACCAGAAAATAGAACTGAAAACTAACTTTTTTGAAGAATATCCTCTAAAAAATATAGACTATACTAGCGCCGGACTTTTACCAGCCTTGAAGTAGGTGTGCTGCAAACATGCGTGTTTTACGCACGTATTTGAAAGCCTTTCCAGCAAGTTCTACCGCCAGTCTGCGTCTCG
>JAQGAV010004494.1:0-10219 GCA_034691345.1 Phasmarhabditis papillosa | reverse complement strand
TTTCTTGTTGCTCTTGCGCGAATGTCTTGTAGTTTTGCTATGTTGGCCAGCCATTCGTTAGTTCTTCGGTCAAGCAGAACTAACGAATGGCTGGCCAACATAGCAAATAACTATTAACATAGCAAATAACAAATAATTTCATATAAAGTAACTATTTATTATGTATTTAAGATGCTCTGCTCATCTCTAATGTGGTTGCTTTGGTGGGTTCAATAATGTCTCTTCTCGGGGTTACTGTAGGTGTACCGGAGTTATTCTTTCTGTCTAGGATTGTTGCTTCTATTAGTTCTGGAATATCACTAGGATCACTTATTCTATTCTTACAGGTAATATATAAATTAACTAAAGAGTCCTTTTTGATAGTTACCAGTAATAATTAGGTCTGCAAAAACATACTTTAGACATTTATCGCTTTTTTAAACTTAAAATCTGCTGAACTTCAGTTCCTAAAAGTTCTGCGGGCTACTGTTATCAGGATAATCCGCGATTTGAGATAGGGAGCTACATTTTCTGTGTGATGTCAGATGGTGCACCGGTTTCTTCTAAAAATTATTTTTATTTGTATGGTTATTGCACAACATCGCTGTTTTTGATGATACCGCGCTAAACATCTACTTTACGCAATAGGCAAGTGGATGAAAACACTTATTAAAATGAAAGAAGCAAAAAAATGTAGCAAATCCATATTGCATTTTATTATTTAGGAGACAGCAGCTACAGAGTACCGTGGCATGGCAACCTTTCTCTCTGAAACAACATTTATCTTAACTACTGTTATGGGTATAGGATTTGGTATGGACGCGGTGTTTGGAAAGAACCTGCCATGGCTCACAGGTTTGTTGATTTGTTTTCTGGAATTGAAACTGTTCCCAGTAATTAACCTTTTTTATAAAAAAAGCGTCTCCTCTCTATTTAAAACTCCTTCAAGTACACAATACCTCTAGTGGATTCACTGGCAGGCCAAACCAACATAAATTCCCGTATTCCAGGATTTTCCATCATTCCGGCTATAATATCAATATTATTGACTTTACCACTGAAAGAGACTCCAAAATATCTTTTATTAAAGAAAGGCAACCGCGAGGCTGCAAGAGAAGCATTAGAGTTTTATCAAGGTAAGAAGAATGAAATAGAATTCATGTAAGGTACTGTAATGCAATAGATCAGCGGATAAGATCGTTCACTGAAGAGCCGCTCATTTGGTGCAGACATAATCAGCGCTTTTGAACTAGGCCAGCAGCCAATACTGCAGTCATAATTAATATGATATTCGAAGGAAAATTGTTATTATTATACGAACTAAAGTCGGTATCAAGAGCTAGATTGCTCGCGCAGGGTCCTGGGGAATAGTAGGAGTAAACAAAAATAAAACGGAAAAGGGCAGATCTAGAACCTAATTTAAGTACATTAATATTAATTTAACAACGCCTCTTCCTAGAATACTGCACTCTAGACATAGTTTTTGATATACAGGGTGGCCGATAAGTATTGACACACTATAAATTACTCTCCCAGGCACGCCGAGCGTGGGATTTTGGAAATGTTGATTAGCATATATCAAAAACAATACCTTTACTTATCGGCCACCCTGTATACTATACATAAGCCAACATTGTGGTAATGTAGCATAAAAATGCCTGTACCAACTATAAGAAGATATCTATTTTAACATATTCAGTATTAGAATAAGTCGTTTTTTATAGGTGCCAAACCTGAGAATGAGGAAATTCTCGATGAATATTTATTAGAAGAAAAAGAAGAAAAGAAAAACCGATCACTTACTCAACAAATACTTTTTGTTTTGAGAACTCCACACCTAAGAACGGCATTCTTAATAGGATCGCTTAGCTTGCAGGTAGGCTGTAAAATTTGCAAAAGCATAGGTCCCGGGGAGATTTAAACTCCCGTGGCAGGATTCAGAGTCCTGAGTGCTAACCTGCTACACCACGGGACCACACAAAACGGAATCGTTGATTTCTATATACCTAGGGGGAAGGATGCGAATCACAAATCCTAAAGCGTTTCTTTTAAACTATATTTTCAGTGCATCGCCGGTAGTTGGCCTATAATCTACCTGTCTACAGATATCTTAGATGTAAATTTTCCTGAAAACATCTCACAGTTGGCATCATTTGCATTTATTCTAGCCAACTTTCTGGCCGGACTGGCTGGTATGCTAATTATTGAAAGGTAACAAAAATAATAGAATAAAACATATTAATACAATAGAATAGAATAATATGTTTGTTTCCTATATCATTAAAACACAACGTTATTTATTTAAGTTATTTTATTTCCTGTAATCGCACATATCACGCAATAGCTGGAGATTTCTTCGGCGCAGGGTTTCGGCCATTATTTCTGGAGTCTTCTGAGCAGATACGACTCTTTTCTAACATCATTATTCGAGGGCGCACAATACAAAAGTTGTCTGCAAGGTTCATCGTTCATGATTCAACTTGTATATAACATTATGAGTGTTTTCGAACCCATTTTCTAGCTGGCAATTTAAACAAACATTATCGAAGTTTATTCTTTTAGAATAAGCAATGCCAGAAGTACATTTTACAGATTTGGTCGTCGTACTCTACTGCTCTCACTCGGTACTGCTAACACTTTTTGTTTGGCTTCGTTTGTCGTATGTGACCTGTTAACTACGCATTACTTCTATCTCAGATGGGGTTCTGTTATATCTCTTATATTCTTTGGAATTACTTATGGGTAAGTGGATAGATATATAGTCTGTAACAAGAAAAATGCTGCAAGGGGCGGTGTTAAATCAGGGCTTTCGCAATTACGTATTTGGGTTTTATGAAATCAAACCATTGCAAAAAGACTCCACGATATTTTTCTAGTAACAAGCAATAAATCGCGCTTCTAATCATACCAAGAACATCTACTTTCGACGAAAATTGAGCAATATCTGAAAGTATATATAACACCGCATCCTGCAGCCTTTTTCTTGGTACAGACTATATTACATACTTGATTACTAAAGTAGTTAAACAGACTATTTATTACAAGTCATGCCTCAAACCAAGTTATTGGATCATAAACAATATTTGAATGCCAACTAGTGTTCATAACCATGCAGTCAATGTCAAATTCAATATCACAGAGCGGCTATGAACAAGCTTTCTGTTTGTCACCACCAGGATTAAACTAGGACTAGGAAAGGGCCGGCCCGTTTTAAAATGTTTGTCGCTGGCTCAGAAGGGGGTCCATTTCCTAAAAAGGTGACTCCGGACCGGCTGTTAAAACACACAGCCCTGGATTACTCTCTCATACGAGCCGGAATGGGCCTCTTGTCCGATTTCTGACTTGTGTTGCTGACTGCCATAGTAAAAATGTACCAATAGGCATTATATCGATAGGCAAAAACTAAACATTTATATACAATTATATCTCATATTGTTTAGAAAACTAATATTTTTGGTTTTTCAGCATAGCCCTTGGTCCAATAGCTTTCTTCATAACCTCTGAGATAGTTGTACAAGAGTACCGATCTCTAGTTCAGTCTATGGTTTTTGCCTTTAATACTTTTTCTAATTGTATTTTCTCGTTTGCCACACTGCCGGCATATAATGCCATTCATGTGAGTTTATTATTCAAAGTGGTACAACTTACAGTAACCCAACATTCAATGAATATTATCAAATTTCAAACGAAATTTTCGAAAATATGCTAATATCTGGACTGAGATTACTGGATGATGTATCGTAATCCACATTTCAAGGAAGGGTACCTTGTACGCTGGGGGTTGTAAACCGGGCCTCGTCAAAATTTCTTGACCTGGGGCGATTACTGAAAGGCCTACTGGTCAAATTCCTACGTGTGCGTGTACGGTTGAAGTGTGTGTTCGGGATCAATTGAAAATACAAGTTAGAAGTATCCATAAATTATTTTGATTACTCGAGCAAGTGTTATGGGGTTGTAAACTATAATATTATTCACTTAATTGGATTTATTTCAGGCATGGGCATTCGTTCCTTTATTTATAATTCCTTCTATTCTTTCTTTAACATATTTATATTTTAATATGCCCGAACCAAAAGGTCGAGAAGTACACGAAGTTGTAGAGGAACTTATGCGAAGAAACAGGAAGAAAAATAAGGTAAAATAAGCTAGGTTATGGAGAAAACAGATGATTAGAATAAACTTGGGTTCATAAAAGATCAGCTGAAAAATAGATTGGAAAGCACAGGATGAAAATGAGCCGTCCCGTGATCAATATTTTTTGGCCCGATCCGGCCTCCATTTAGGCTGGGGTGTGTCCGGATCTCACGTTTTCACGAGGGTTACCATTAGAGCTACTGACTTTCACTGGAAATACATAGCGAAGCATAAGTGAAGTATTGGTCTTATATAAATCAATGTATTGAAGAAGAAAATGTTAGCATTTATATATAACACCGCTGCATAACAATGTTCAATGCCACGAGGCATTTGAAAGGCATAAATTTTAAACTGTACCGGCAATTTTTAACCGATTTTTGTAGATCGGGATATTCGAGATTTCGTGATAGCGAACCTTGCAAACCTCGAGCTTCTCGAGTCGATAGGGGCTGCAGTACCACTGGTGGAACCACCTGTTACAGGTTTTCACTTAAATTGAACTTAATAACAAATATATTCCACGAGTATATAGTCAAAGTACAACACTATAATATGTAAGTTTAGGTGGTTGACGAGAATCTAAAGCTAGAATACGGTTCAATGATGTTCGACAGAAAGACAGAAACAGTCACTTCAATATACGAGTAACATATGTTATGAGTAACATTTATATTTGTTAATAGTTGTTTTTGAATTACATATTCAAATTGAATTGTTACTGTGGGTACTTTTTTAAGTGAACAAATTGTTATTATTTAAATTTACACAATAAATTTTGTTTCATTCTCATTTTTGTTCGGCCAACGGGCCGACATTTGGGAATGTATGCCCAGCACGTTCCCACCCTGCCTCGGGAGTAAAACAATCTCAATATTTCTCAGTTTTATTTTTTACTTTCTAATGGTTCACAATCGTAGTTGGTCAGTTTTCCCAGATTCCCATTCACATTTGTATACATCGCTGAACTTCTCTAGAGCTAATTCAGATTTCTCAATTCAATTTCAGTTCAGTTTTCTATAGAATACACAACAAATAAGGTAGGTTTCTTTATTGTAAATGGGGAATACTAAACTATTGTCAATTATCTCTACTCTCTTTTGAAACAACCTATAGTCCTAAACAACAAAAGACTGCAGTGAGTGGTGTTGTTTAAGGTTTCAAAAATCGCTCGTTCTGTGGCAACATTAAACTTCCATTATATAGTTAGATATGCAATTTTTTGTTAGTTGTCAGAAAGATATTATTGTACTAGTTGTATTTTATATCATGACCAGAAAAGACAAATATGCAATTGCGGAAGCCTATGTATACAACTGCGCTCTGAAGTCTTTTGTTTTTTCATAGACTATAGTCATTTTTATCAGACCCCTTTCATTTCAAACTATCTGTGTTGTCCTACTGTCTTATTTACAATCATCACATCACAGAAAAGTAGTTATGCTATATAAATTCCATACATAAAAACTTACCTAATACTAAAATTCCATTTCTCTATAAAAGATATTATCCAATATTCACATTTGGGATGACTTGGCAGCCACCGGTTCGCACCGTTCGAACTAAAATGAGCTCGGCACCGGCTCGTTCGTGAACAGGCCAAGCTACCCATATCATACTCACATAATGATAATTTTGTTTAAAAATCTCATAGCATATTTTGGTGTTAAAGGGACCAGGCTCATTAATTGCGGGCACCTATACTTCTTACTAATTAAAAAATAGTTCATTAAACATTTATTTCAGACCATGTTCTTCGTGCTAACTTTGCTACTTATGATTCCTCTGCTCATCTTCCTTCTATGTGGTAAAAAATCAGTTCCATCGAGGAGAAAACCGGCAGCTCCGGACCCGGTCGGACCTTCTTCAGTGACTTCATCTTTACCTGTAAATGCAAATGTGTTGACACCGCAACCTCAAGTTACTTGTTTAACACCGGGTCTATCAGATAATAGTTCTACTGCTGTAAAGGTTAGTTATGGAAAAAGTAAATGGTTCCGGTGTTGGGAATTTTTCGGGCCGGCCCAGGTCTGCCCGGCCGACCTTTTCCAAGCCTTTCCAAGCCCTGGTAAAACTGCTTGGTCAGAACTTGGGATTTTCAAAAGTTCTCCCCCCAAATTTGTTACATTCTAAAAACAAAACAACCCAGCTAGATTTTATGAACGGTTAAAGTGGGCGTTAATCTCTGTTTTACTGTTAACGGTTCTCAGTTTGGGAAAGGACCGGTTTCCCCCATCCGACCCCATCTCATTAATTATATTACATTTTCAGAAACAGGATCCACCCCCTTTGACTCCTCCTGACGATAAAAGCGTAAAGAGGAAACCACAATTAAAAGAAGCAGCAACGCTACAAACAGAGTAAGTATGGTATAGGGAACGGGCAAGAGTGAAAATAGCCACCAGCTCATTTCCAATAAACTAATTGTTCGGTCCGTCCTGGGCATGGGCATGTAACAATAATGTTAGTCATTTATTTATTTTAAATACGAATAAGATGCGTTGTTTAGAACAATTGCTACTTATATTTTAAATGTTGCAAATTTAATATTGTAGAGAAGCTCTGCCAGTAGAATCGACAATAAACGATAACACTGTTAAAAAGAATGATTTATCAAAGGAAAGTACAGAGCAAACAACGGCCAGAGTAAGTAGCAGATTGTTAAAGACTTAGATGTTCGATAACTCAGTTTATATTAGAGAAGTGCGGCCCGCATGACAACAACACCGGTGCAAACTATTCTCGTAAGAAATGGGGTTCGCAACATAATCCGGCTCATTCACGAAAGAGGCACACCAGTATTTGATATCATAAATTTAAACCGTTTTGCCTAATATAAACTGGCAGCGTCAAATAATAGTATATGGGTGTTCTACAAGAATAAATAAAGAAACCGTCTACTGTATAGCACTCCATCTAATATCGTATTGAATACGGCGCATTTTGCGTTCGATCTAGTCGTTGGAATATAGAATACCTTAAGCCAGAAAAATAAAGCCGTGTAAATCTCCACCACACTCGTCGTAGTGACTGGGAATATTAGAATTTAGGGGCAACTGCATGAACGTTATAGTCTGCCCGGGCAGCCCTGGCATAAGTGCAGGCCGGCCCGGGCCTAGAAGTTTTAACATAAGGGCCGGTCCGGGCCGGCCCTTGTCACCCCTGTGGCCGTAGTAGAGACACGCCGGATGGGTGCTCGGGCACTTTTTAGACCTTCCGGGCTAATAATTCTCCACTGCTCAGGCACCTACTTGGGAGTTTCTATACTACGGCCACTGGGCCCGGGTCGTGGTACGACCGCTTCTCAAACAAGAGAACGGTCCAAAACATTTATTTTTCTTTCCCTACCACCCTGAGTAGGCAGATTATCGAAATACCACGCCCCATTTGCAGCATTCTCTCGTAAGACTTAAACATAAATATTTTATTGTCTTTTTTCTAGTCTAACAATGCCCATTTTTAGAGCAACCGTTTCACTCTGGCAGCAACAAAAGATGGTGCATCCGAAAGGGTTCGTTTTATTAAAATGTCATTGAAATTAAACCTGTAAACTTGCCATTTTGATAAGCTTTTTGTAACAAGTAAAGTTTATTGGCTCCCCTAAGTCGTACGTATCTTTTTTGAATATAGTTATAGTATCTCAATTCTAATCGGTAGATGTAATTAATCATGAAAAACGTCTTTTTTATATTTGTTATATTTTAGGAAGGTTCTGCTAAGTGGTTCAAATCTAGTAAAAGTGACAGTAAGGAGCCGATTATTGAAGTAAGCTAACAATAAGATTATGGTTAAAATAGGATATTCAATATTAATCCTGAGTTGACTGCACTTAGTGTTAGTATTTCTTCATATTTCATGTTCCTACCCAGCCGATTTTCATCCAGAGCTGGTTACCTCCCGGCCTGAAATTTTGAAACCCAGGCCGGGCCGGGACGGCCGGATAACCACCTATTTCATCAGCTATAATTCCCTAAACGTGCTAACGGACTTGCTCTACTTGAGATTAAATATTCAACTTTGTAGATAATGTGTATGAAAACATTATTAAAAGTTGCATTATTAGTGAATTGCTAAATTGATATGAGAGATCTTTAAAGGAGGATGGAAAACATATGAATACATGGTAGTTTGATAAATTAGTTACATATTCAATTCACCTGCTTATTTCAGAATACTCAAAAATCAATAAAGAAATATCATTAAGAAAATAAAAGGAACACTATAAGAAAAGACTACATAATTATCATCAAATACAGCATTTTCTAGAATTCAAAGGAAATTTGCTAATAAAAACATCTAAATGTTCGGGTTAATTTTTAAAAAGTGTTTATTTTCCTGTATCACTAGCATTACAATAATTACGGTCTTTTATTCCTGTATCTTCTGCGCAAATATGGCTCCTTTCTAACATTCAGATTTCGGTTGCACAAACATAAGCAAAACAAGCTTCGCAATGACAGGAAGAGCTGACATCGAAGGATCAAAAAGCAACGTCTCTATGGACGCTTGGCTGCCACAAGCCAGTTATCCCTGTGGTAACTTTTTTGACACTTCTTACCAGAAACTTTCTGATTAAAAGTATCGATAGGCCACGCTTTCGCGGCGCGAACCATTGAATGCAAGTAGCGCCAATTTGAAAACTTATGACCATACCTCCATGAGTAATATTTATTAACTATTTTTATAAAAGTATTAACGTATTTTATTTCCTGTATCACTCGCAATATTTCGTGCCCCCGAAGATTGAATGTTAGAAAGGAGCCGTCTCTGCTCAGAACATTCCGGAATGAATGGCGTAACTCTCCCTCGAAAAAGTCTACCTCGATGAGCTTCGTACCTTTCCCTGACATTGGAAAGAGGGTTAGGTCGCCCAATATGAACCGATGGTGAACGGTTTAGCCTTCCTCGGAGAATAGATTCGCCCAAGATCTTCGCGGATGCAGAAACTAGAACAATTATAAATATCCGCAAAATCCCATAATCTTGCGCCCTATTATAAAAATATGACCCCAAAAGAAAAAGAAAAGAATACAAAATAGCGTTTTATTGATTACAGTGCAATATATTTCACTGATATAAGTTCGATGCTTCTATCAACTTCTCAATTGACCAATCACAGCAGCCTACTTATCCGGAGTGGGGGCCTAGAAGAAATATAGGAGGGTTACTGCGATTTAAAAAAATTATAAACAGACAGACTGCGGGATGGGCCGGGTACAAAATTTTGCGAAATTCCTATATCGGCCCGGCCCGATAAGTAGTTGTCAAACAGAAATACCCACCTGAGCTGGAGACGGAACTAATTCGGATGCCTTGGTTTTCTGGGTCTTTACTCCATTTTGAACAGTTTCCTGTAAGAGAAAAATGTTAGTTTTTTGCTGCTTCCGTTACTCTTTTTTTGAAAAGAGCACTTTTATTAGACTTAAATTTAAATGTCTCTGTATTAAGCCACTCTAAAGCTAGATAGAGTTGAAGTAATGAGGTCTATAAAGTTTTTGTAGTACTGAAGCAGGCGGCTCGGTCGATTACCGACGAATACATGGGCGTGGCTCTCGCATTCTCCGCCCACTGCTACGCGGGCTTTTTGGCAAAACGAAATGGGTGACTAAGCATATTTTCTAGTTCTAGTATGTGTTATACTTCTCTTCCATGACTTAAGTCTTTATAAAAAATAGGCTTAGGCACCCAAAGTATGATAAAAATACGGATTTATTGAATTCGAAATTTTTCGTCTTCCCGAAAAGCGCGAGCAGCAGTAGGCGGGGCTTGGGTAAGTCGCAACCACTTCTTTATGCGCCGATCGACCGAGCCGCCTGCTTCATTGGCTTTGGGTGCGGTCGTCAACACTATTTGGCAAAAGTCTGTTTCAAGTCAATAATTGCATTATACAATCTAGTAGTAATACAAGTATATTTTTCTAAGCAATGTATCCTCAGTACCTCCTCTATCTACAAGGCCTGTTAATGGCCCGCCCCTTAATTACTAATATTTTTGCTCCTATTATTTTGAAACAGGACCGTAGGCTAAATTCGTACCTTAGATCCGCTCTGTCCACTCTGTCCTGCTGATTCTGCTGGTTTATCCTTCTTATCCAGGTCGTCCCAGT
>JAQGAV010004493.1:0-10225 GCA_034691345.1 Phasmarhabditis papillosa | reverse complement strand
TAATAACAAAAAGCAAACCCGGCCCGGGGTTTTGGAAATGTCGGCCCGGGCCGGCCCGACGAATGTCGAGCCCTGCTCAGAAGATAGGTTTGTATTTTATGTTATGTATTCTTATAGTCAATATAGTCGCCTCATGAATCGTTTGCAGAGGTGTACTGTAGAATTTAGAAGGAGCGCGGAAATCGAAAAAAAATGTACAAGCTACCGATACAATTGTGAACTCGCCTTATAATAAATAGACCTTTAAACTACATGAGATTTGTACGTAGACTATAGGTCTATAGGTTATATTAAGATTCTGATTACAACTTACTTATCTGATGTAGGAGATGTAATACTATTGCTCCCACTTTCATCTGATAATTCTGCTGCTTTATCTCCAGTAGGCGGATCTTTGTTTATAGGAATACGCTGTGTTATTAGACCAAGAACCTTCTTTACTACTCCTAAAAACAAACAATTATTTATATAAATGTTAATATTTACATATTTTTGTTAAACAAAATTAGGGTACACGTTCGGTACGGGTTCTCGAGAGAACGCACAACTGCATACTAGAGGTGAGCGTTTGGGCCCGTTTCACGCAATCCCTGGCTTCGGTTTAAGCGAAAACGGGTTTTCGAGGATTATACGAGACATTTCAGCATAAGTAGCATAAAATAGTTAAAAATTAAGCTCAACAAACAAGCTGAAAACGGGTTCAAAACGGGCTGTTGAGCAAATTTCGCAGCAGGCTTCAGGCCGACCTGCCCAACTGTGTACCAGTTCCCATTTAACGGACCTACTATTTGATCCCCACTTGTTTAAATACTATATTTTGCCCCCTACTGTAATTTGCATTTCCCTATAGAGTTTTCCAAGAATAAAGAGACCGCGTCTTCTGAGAGAGAGAACCTCTCTTTTTATGAGAGTTGCGTATTTAGCAAACGTTGAGGGGGAAAGTGATTATTGACACCGCCTCCTCACTTAAATTTAACTCTACCCACCCTTTTCATTTTCCTCCATCTTTATTACATCCGGTATTGCACATTTTGGTTCTGTTGGTGAAATTGGAGTCTTAGCTTCGCCGGGCTTTCGTTTTCCTTTTAATTTATCACGAAGACGAAGAAAAAGACGGACTCTCTCGACCTGAAATAACATAATAATTAATTAGCGAACTTTTTTAATAACTTAAAGGGCGTTGATACCTAGCTCTTGATTTAATTATAATATATTACAGTGTCCGGTACGTTTGTGTTATTAGACAAATACTGGTACTGGGCAGGCCGGTTCCACCAACCTTTCCACTTTCAAATAAAGGTTAATAATATAGGTCTTCCGGTTTTCTTCTCTACAAACCCATGTGTGGAGCATTACCGGGCCGGCCCGGTTTCGGGGATATTTGGGCCGGGCCGTATGTTTAGTACGGGCCGGAACAGCCCTGTACAAACCTGCTGTAATCGTGTTAATTTCTCCAGTTCCCACTGGTGTTCGAATATAAGAGAGTCTCCTCGCGGTCTCCATTGACCTAAGTTCTCTTCTCCACGAACATAGGAGGAAGATGTGTCTAGAACACGACGCTGACGGCGGACCGCCCCTACAATATCGATTGATTATTGATTAATTAATTCTGGAAGAGGCGGGGTTTAGAAATCTTTAACTTTAGTGAAATTGTCAAAAGTAGTGGCTACCAAGCCCGCGCGGAAAAACTTCACGATTGGCTTCATTTTACAGGTTGCAGAGGTTAATTTATTTTTGCGCCCGCGAATCAATTTATTTACAAGTCGGGGTATTTAACTCACCTGAATCCGTAGCTTCCTTAAGACAAATCTGATAAACTCCAGGCACTCTGTTCATTTCTGGTGATTTAGATATACCTCCTATAAATAATAATAGACACTTCGGTTTATTTAACACCGCTGATACCAATAAGGGACCGACAGAAATGGCTGGCGGCTGATATTTTCGAATCTCTTGCGTATATTAAAACACAAATATCCTTAGTTATAACGGCAGGCTGGACACAACCCTCAACTTCCATATAGGCAGATAGTGTCATATAAATCTGTAAAAAGATAATAATTATAAGTTTAGAGAGTAAATACTGTTAATATATTAATATGATAGATGAGTTATTGTCCAATTCAATAGTAATAATGGAGTGTCACCTGCGTATTCGTAAGATTTATCGTAAGAACACCGCGACGGCTGGAAAATTGCACGCGAGTTCATCACAATTTTGTATTGCAAGAACGCGCCACGAGCGGGCACTGGGTTTGCAAGATGGGCTCAGAAAATACCCGACTTCATAACACTCCTTTATTATTTTTGAATCAAACTATATTTTTATTATTACGATTTATTTTATTTGCTACAAGTCGTTCCGGTGTTCTCATTTTCCATGACGGAAGGTGCCATCCCATCTAATTTTCTTGCAAATAATAAAAGTATATGGTTGACCTCAAATTGATAATCTAGTCATTAGTTAGAACATTAGACTGCTTAAATCTTTCTCCGACTCCAGATTCCCCAAAACTAACCTGATCTCCATAATTGGAAACTCTATTCAGTAACGGAGAATTGTGCAACGAACTGTCCCAGGCCGCTTCGAATTGGAAAAAGGTCCTGAAAGGAATACTAGTATTACTGTAATTAAGACTATTTATGTTTATCACTTATTATAGTAATATAAAGACACGTGCGGTGGTTTTATTCCTATTGGTGGTGTTTTATTTCATTTCGTAAGCAAAATCCCCCTCCACCGACCTTTCTTTGGCTATTTCATTATCAATGTGGTAGGTATCTTGCCTTTCATCTGAAGTAAATTTAAGGAAGTTGCCAGGAAATAGGCCTAGTGACAGTACATCCACATCCTCAGCACCATTCCACTCGGGACCCGCTCTTATTCGACCGACTACCAACTCCTGGCAATCCTTCCAGTTTATCTCGCCCTAAAGATAAATAGAATTGCGAAGGAGCGCTATTGCGGCTATAGGATTTGTTAAGTAGGATTGATAGTAAATATAATCTGATATTTTTCGTAGCCTTTCTACAGGGATGGACAATTGCCTGCCCAATACATCCGCAACTTGTATATACTAGTATTACTGTACACCTTCAAAATAAAAATAAAAATTGGGCAATTCAGAATTATTTTTTGAGTAAAACCTTCTCGATGCAATTTAGCTTTAAAACAAACTATATTCAAAATCTCGATTATTATCGCGCTCTATAGTTAAAAAAAGTTATCACAAACTTAACAATACCTTCTCATGACAAATAGTAATCTTAATTCTTCTCTGAATACCTTGATGTAGAAGAAATACTCCATGAGTGGGAAGACCCTATAAAGTAACAATGTTATAGGTCTGCTAAGAATTAATACAAGCGGGTCCTAACACGACTATTTAGTTACCGTACCTGTGCATGATCTACAATTGACGGTATGTACTCTCCGCTGTTTCCCAATTCACAGATCTCAAACCAAACCAACAGGTCGACTTTAGAACGAACGGCAGCGGTGCTGGAAAGTATGAAGTTTAGAATAATATTAGAGAAGAAGATTCTGTGGCCGTATTATAGAAACGCCCAGGTGGGCGCCGGGCAGTTTTTAACCTGCCCGGGCAACCATCCACAACTACTCGGGCAGCTAAAAACTGCCCGGTCACCCACCCGGGCGTTTATATTAAGGCCACTAGCATTGGTTATTAGTTTTTGTTCGAAATAAACAGTTTTATAGTCTATTTCTTTACTTTATTAGATTGTGCGGTATGATATATATAACTGATGTTATATAAAGATTGATTAAACACGGTTCATGTTAAAACGATTTGTAACTTATCTAATTAATCTTTAACTATTATTCTTATTATTCTAACTTACTTATTTTGTATTGGTGCATTTGCCTTTTTGCTCTTAACAGGAGTTGATATTACCAGAGATGGTTGTTGGAACGAGAGTTTAGTAGATAAACGACGACTAAAAAGAAAAAGACTGTTTTATAATATAAAGTATGTTACTGAATACTCAGTCAATTTTTTAGGATAGCCAAATCTAAACTCTAAAATATAAAATTCATATATTAATAATATAAATAGTTTTCTAATTAAGCTCACCCCAATGCACTATTCTGCCTCTCAAAATGGAATCCTTCCGGTTTAGGCTGATAATGACCGAAGACCTGTAAGAATACAATTACGAACCGAGCGGTCAGGGTTTCGAATCCCGTCTGAGGCGGTAGTTTTGCAAAATATAAATAGTCTAATGCCTACCTCGAATATAATAGGAAAATGTTGTATATAGTGTAGGAATGTTCTGCTCATTTTAATATGTAAATTCTGCGTGTGGTCGAAGCTCAACTGCATTTTAGTACTGTTCTTTATAGGTTCAGTGGAGAAGGCCTCGTCGTGACGGTGAAGGAAACTACAAGAAAATGTTGTAGGTGAATAAATAGAAGGAATACAACATATTCAAATTCGGTGAGTCCCAGGGATAGAAATTTATAGACTTGTCACGGTGTAGGGGGTAGTTCGATTGCTCGATTTTCAATGTTATGACGAAAATTTGGAACACCGCGCCTCAAAGTATGGCCTGTGCAATGCAGTTTACGTTTTTAAACAGACATTGTTAAAATGTAAGTAAAACTCACTTGAACTGGCAAAACACATCGGAATATGTGGCAGCTACATCAATTGCTTGTAGAACGACTACACGGAAACAGAATTCCTCATCTTCGATCATATGAGAGGGATACTGTAGATTAGATGAATCATCTAAAAACAACTTGTTCATTTTAGTTATAGTATGTAACAAGAGCTAGTTTTATAGTATAATATCCTGCGGAGAGGTAGGGTCAGAATAAATAAATGTGTTTCTTAATGAAAGGCTCACAATCAACGGGTTTTCCTCTTATTTGAATTTAGCACCGCTGTTCCTTATGGTTAGAATACATACTACTCTGGATGACTATCACTCAAAAGAGACTATAGTCAGATTCAAAAGATTCAAAAGCAGCATACACGGCCTTATTAATTTTGAATCTGACTATATATGCAGTTCATTTGAAACATATCATGGTTGAGATGGTTTATATAAGGCCAACCAATCTATGTCGTTAAACTGTTATAATAATATTCTTTATCAAATTTCCTTTTATCTTTTATTAAACTATTCTAGAGTACCTTGTTCACCTTCCTTGGCTCTTATAAAATCTTCCTTTCTAAAATGTAATTTTGCAGTCTGTCGAGTTCCTTTCTTCTGAGTATCTATCTCATCTGAAATTAATTGAGGGAAATGACCAATTTATACTGCATTTCACGGGTGATACCACAGGAAAGGGTTAACCAAACGATCAGTAACTAGATTAGAGTTGGATTATCTTTTTAGCTCGTTTGGGCCCGAGACGATGCCGAGTTCAATTTGGCTCACCCTGATAACGGGCGGATCCGCCCATCTCTAATTGTTTAAATACTTGTCTATCTTATAATAGCTTGTTTTTACCTAATATCACTATATATCAATTATTGTAAATCTGTGATTTACGTTATTATCAGGATTGATAAAAGTGTATGAAGTTAATTTGTATACTACGTGAGCCTCAGGAGACCTGTCAGGGTGGTCCCAGGTACGGATCATTCATAGGTGAACTCAGAAGCACAGACCCGTTCGGTCCCTAAGTTTGCCTTTTATCTTTATTACCTTTCTTAACGGGTTCTATGGCTATCTTTAGATAACCTTTGACTTCTCCTTTCTCATTTACAATGGCGACTTTGTGTATCAAAGGTACATTATGCAGCAGATTAGACAAATAGACAAAAGCCCTAAAGGGAAGGATTACTGTGACTAGATAGACCTTTGAAGATTACTGTAGGTGGATCAGTCCTTTAACTAGAAGTCTAAAGATCTATCTGATTGCAGGTCAAAATAGTCCTTTAAAGGTACCTAGACATGGGTTTCTCTATAATCGCAGAAATTGATTCAAAAACAGTTTTTATTCGACATTTTGATCAAAACTTTTTGAACAATTAAACATTTTTCTTTAGTAAATAAGACACGCTGAATTGAATGACAAATTAAATTTTTCGAAATTGTTACATTTTGATACATTTGATCTACTTGCAATATAAGATATACTGTTTGGTCAGAGTAAAATAAACAAATATTTTTGTACAAATGGAATTTGCTGAGTAGAAAAATAATAATATAACAAGCAGAATGGTTTTTTGTTATTGAAAAATTATTCATTTTGAAGCGAGTTATAGCGAACAATCGCAATTGCGATCGCAAAGCTCCAAAAAGCTACAGTAACCCCGTCGATTTTGAGTCAAAATGAATAGCGCGCGCAACTTTGAGCTTCCATTGCTCGAATACGGAAACCATATCGTATATATAGGCCTGAATAATGTTACTCAGAAGAATGAGCTCTTTAAAAAACGATATAATGTCAAAAACCCATGTCTAGGTACCTTTAAAGATTGTTGTAGAACTGTATTCATTTGCATGCGTACTTACCTTCCAATCATTCTAAACCACGGGAATCTATCATAAAATGGATCAGTTCCCATTAATGCTTCCATCATTGGATCATCTATTGGAGAAAGCTGCGCATCAGTTTCGTACATATCTCTCATTGATTCCAAGCGTTGTCTAAAACAAAGCTACAGTAACCCGCTACAGTAATATGTTACAATAACCCACTAAACACACTTGTGAATCACACTTTGAGAAACTAAAGTTCTATGAACACTCTTTTACCATACAACAAAAGTCAGTTGTTAACTAAGGAGCTGTTCCGGCAAGGTGCTTTCCGGCCATGCATTTACCTGTCTGGGATTAGTCGGGCCGGATTAAATTGAAGAGCTGCCAACCATCCTTCAGCTACCGTAGTATATGGAGCCTCGGCTGGGGTTCCCGCAACGGAGACAGACAGTTCCGCATTATAGGCGAGACGCATGTCCTCAAGACGCTGCCTGAAGCGAATCAAGCCTACTTAGAAGCTATTTGGAGGGGGTTGGGAAGGAATTTTCGGAAAAATAGATTTTGTGGAGGTCAGGGTAGTTATAGGGCCGGCCTGGGCCGAGTTTTGGGAGAGTGGGCTCGATCCCGCCCATAGTGTAATTTTTCTGAGGTTCTTATGTTTTACAATCTTGAAAACTGTGATTTGTATGTAACGTATTTTCTATTTATAATTATAAACTAAACAGCGTGTGATCTAACTACTAAAGTGCGTTTGTCTAAGCGCGCTCTGCTCTAAAAAGGTGCTCTAATGCTAAAATAGTTACAGTACCACTACACTACCACAGCACAATGACAAAAAACAAGCAGAAGGTGGAAACAACTGAATTTTGTTTTATCTTTTAATAATATTATAAATATATATTTAAATACATTCATTATTTGTTAACGTACTTTAGTTTCTCGACACTCCAGTAGTGCGTGGCTCCGTTCTTCAGGTCTTGTACCTGTATAGCTACAACTGTCTTTGGATAGGGACGGAGCGTAAGGTCCTCTCCAGGAGGGAGCAGGTCCGGAGGCAGGGGGCTAAAAGTAGTATAATTCATGTAGTCTATCAATAGTTAAGTTCTAGCGCGGTATCCTCGGAAGCAGCGGTTTTATAAAAAATGAATGAAAATAGGTGGATTCAAAGTCTTTTCTTCAAAAGTACATTCATTTAATATATCACCGCCTCTCTCCAGGATACTGCAAACCTAGTTCTTAGTTGAGAATATATATAACATTGTATAATATTTGTCTATTTTTGATTCGAACACTTTAAAAAAAGAAAAAATCGTTTCCAAGTGATAATATATCTTTTAAATCCTTAACTACTATAATACTTGAACACACATCTTGTTTAAGATTCAAACAGAGTCCTTTAAAGACTTATAAGGGGTTTATACGTAGCAGCTACATTCTTGTTGATGATGTTGCTTCCGTTCATATATATGCAAATATTGTTATTTACAAGATCCAAGAACAAAGAGACCGTGTCTTGCGCGTATTTAAATGAGAAAATTGCGTATTTAGCGAACTTTGAAGGGGAAAGTGTTTCCAAATAAACTTTTAAGTTTTTTGACACCGCCTATTTGGATTTAAATTCGACTAAACATATATAATGTATATATATAAATAAATATATATATATATATATATTGGTACTGCTTAACAATAGGGAGAAGTGGTTGAACAGAAGAAGGGAAGGGTAAGGTTTGTCTTCGATTGTTATAACCCGTATAATCTTTATAAATCTTACCTATACATAGTATCTGTTAACAGTACAAACTGAAACTGTACTTTCTTTTTAAGTTCAACTGAAATAGCATTGGCTTCCTTTACAAAAATAGCATTGCCCCAAAGGTCGTCACGAACCTAAAAGAGACCAATTAAGTGCTAATAATAAACTCAGAACTAAAGTTTTAAAGGGCCGAATTCGGGTTGTTTGGGACTGGCCGCAAAAATATTATTACGGGCCCGCCCAAACAGCAGAAAAATTACTGCCGGCCTATGAACACCCCTGCTGAGAACTAACAAAAATAAAGATATCGAAAGTGCTCAAATAAAATAAGACAAACCGATGTAAACTGATGATATCTCCACTTAATTGCTGCTTTTCTTACTATTCTTTCTTGTTCATTTGTCCATTTTGGAATCTCGTCGGCTTAAATATAGACGATATAAAAATGATGGAGTTTATAAAATAATATATTTACAAAATAGGTAGCAGATTATATTTTGTTCACTAAGTGGAAATATGTTTTAGGCCAACTCTAACCTTTTTAACCTTATTCGCAAACCTCTCAATAAAAGTCTGACCCGCGTGAAAAAGTTTTTTTCTATGGAGTCAGGACGCATGGGGGGTCCGGACAGACCTGGGCCTGCTGGTATTTCTTAAGGCCGGCGCCCTGTCCGACCCCTTGAGAGGTGTGGTTGTTCTAGATTATAACAACGCGCTCTATTCTTAATTGCTTACCGAATTCCATAAGACTGCTTGTTAGAAACCTTTCTCCTTCCCAGTTTGATCCACAAGAAGATATCATAGACTGTGCTAGATCTACTTGTCTTTGTAGAGACGCGATACGGGTTTCGTATTCCTGTAAAATTAATATACCAATGTCACATTCAATCCAACCGTTGCCTAATAAAAAGAAGGCCTGCCTGCCCGTATGGGGCTGATGACCGACTATGTAAAAACGTTACTGCTGATCGTTACGGAGCGCAACTTTAAAGTAAAGCCTTTAGAGTCAATGAATAGAAGTTAAAGAATAGATTACCGATTATTTTCATCTAGCTAGATTCGTACCTTTGATTGTCTTAATCTCATAAGTTCGTGTTCTTCTCTTTCTCTACGGTAGGTGTCTTCCATTTCTATAAATTTCTTTTCCATTTCTTCCTTTAGGTCTATTCCTTGTTTCTCAAACAACTCTTGTTGTGCATAGTTCCAGTCAATTGGAGCATCTGGTAATAAAATATATTATTTATTATATTAAAAGAAGATTAGAGTAAAAAACATAGAATCACACCGGGCTGTTTTTGGAAATGAGATCAACTATAGTCCATAACAAACATCGCTGGTTCTGTGGCAAAATTGAACTTCCATTGTATGGTTCGATGCGCAATTTTTTATTTGTTGTCAGAAAATTACTATTGCACTAGTTTTATTTTGTATCAAGTCCAGAAAAAGACAAATACGCAATTGCGGAAGCCTATGAATACCACCGCGCTCTGAGGTCTTGTTTGTTATAGACTATAGCTCTAGAGCTGGGTTGCTTAGTTCGCTCTAACGGTGCCCACCGTGCGAACCAAGATCGACTCGGCACCGGCACCGGCCTGTTCGCAAACCAGCCAAGCCGCCCATCTCTCAATAGCCCTAATTATTATGGGGCATTATTGTATCATTTCTCATTTGTAGAATCCTATGACCCTTGTCAGTCCGTACAATTCGGCCCCTGGCCGGGTTTTTTGGAATCCGATCATTGAATCCTGCCTGTCAATTGTAAATCCCTGACTGTCTTCAATTTTTACCATTGCAAAAGTATATTACTAGCCAAAAATGTTACATTATTTAGAATTGTTCACAAAAAATATATTGTTTCTTTTAAATAATAAGGCTAATCCTCAAATATTTCTAGTCTTTTCACTAAACTCTTTATATAAACTAACCACTTAAGGAGGCTAAATTATATCGAGACTGTCTTGCTTCTTGTGGATCATTATAACGGAATACATGGTGTTTACCAAGAATAACACG
>JAQGAV010004492.1:0-10226 GCA_034691345.1 Phasmarhabditis papillosa | reverse complement strand
GACACCTTACAGTGCAGCGTATATGGGATGGGAATTGCACAGAGGCGAGAGAGTGCTATCTACGTTAGAGGGTGCAGGCAACAATGTTTCATTCCATATTATTGCATACATGAAATAGTCAAATTTAAAAGTAAAGAGGATGTGTTTACCTTTTGTTTGTTTATTAGTGACGGACTATGACCCCTCATACAAGTCATTTGCGAACATCTCTCATAGAGAATATATTTTGGCTTATATCAGAGAAAATAACATTTATTTGAAGCAACCAATAAACAATAACAAAGTAGAAAATTACCAACACTTCAAAATATAACAAAAACAAAAACAAGTACAACAAAGTAAAGATAACAATAAATTTCCTAACAGAACAATAAAATTAAACCTTCTCGGTGATGGTGGAATCCTCCATTGGCGAACTTTCGGGGCTCGCATCAGCCTGTAGCGAGAAACTGAGCAAGTGCTGAAGGTGCGATACATCAGGTTGAGTATCCGCGTCGGGATCTAAATAGTCAAATTTAATCTGGCGACACTGAAGCATCTCGTTTTTCTATCCCATGTTGTGACAACATAACAAACGAAATCGTGTAACTTTGACAAGGACATCGTAGTGAGCGGGTTGTATTATATAAATTCCGCTTATATTGTTACAAATATAACGCGGTGGCATTAAAGAACCTTGTTTCTATTTTAGGTGATACGATGAACATAGCATTACAAATAGCAAAGGTTTCGCAAATACATCAATAGTCAACGAATAGAATAATAGTCTACCTGAATGCTGCGTACACTGGTGTATCTTAAGAGTGCAGTTATAGCGGAAACACAATCCACAACTCAGACACGTGTAGGGTTTTTCCCCTGAGATAAAAAAAAATGATGAGAATTTTCAAGACTTCTCACCTGTATGGATCCGCTTATGTTTTCTGAGACTTCCACTTTCAGTGAATCCCTTTTTACATACATCACATTTAAAAGGTTGTTCGCCTATAATGAATTTACAATAAGAAGTGGAACGAAAAAGTAAAGAAAGAAATTTATCAGAAAGGTGCACACTTGACAACTCGATTAATGTAAATTACCTGTATGGATCCGCTTATGTTTTACGAGATTACCACTGGTAGCGAACTTCTTGTCACAGATGTTGCATTTAAATGGCCGTTCTCCTGAAACAGAATGTGAATAAAAAACAAGGTTTAGCTAATCCATGAGTAGGCATATTTTAAATCGACTACCTGTGTGAATGAGCTTGTGCTCAAGTAGATGTCCACTGTGAGTAAAACGCTTGTGGCAAATAAGGCACTCGAAGGGTTTACACCCTAAAATAGAAAAAATACAAAACATTGTTTTAAATAAGTGCATGAATGTAAATTACCTGTATGGATCCGCTTATGAGCGGTGAGTTCACTATTGGTAGTGAACTTTTTGTCACAGATATCGCATCCAAAGGGTCTTTCTCCTGAAATTGAAATGGATTAGAAAACCTATAAAACTATTGCAATAAATAAAGCAATTGTGTCGAATCACCTGTGTGTCTACGCATGTGTACCATGAGATTTCGTTTTGTCATAAACCGTTTTTCGCACACGGTACATTTATGTCGTCGATATCCTTCATGGGAGGCAATGTGCTTTTTGAATGCAGCGTCCGTCTAAATAACAACGCAAAATATTTTTTTGCAACTTGAATACAGGTGAGATACAATTTAATTACTGCCAAACCTTACCTCAAAAGTAGCTGCACAATCCAGGCAAGTGAATTGACCTAAAATCGAAAAGAATAAATATTACGGAATTATCGAAACCTTCATCACAGTCGTCAGTAGTATTATTCGTATTGGCCTCCAGATGGCGTTGGTTCGAAAGCCCTAGAAAAATTTACAAGATGTCAGAAAATGGTACATCATACCTGCTTCACTTATGTCGTCGTCTACATCGGAGTCCCCATCATTGTGATCTCCTGATCCAGATTCCAGATTTGAATCCTTATTCCTGCCATTATCTAAAAATACAAATTAATTAAAATGATAATAATGTCTTGATTTACCTGGAGATGATGCGCCAATACTGTTCACTTTGATGGGGCCCGATTCAATCGTGGCAGGTCGTTTGGCCTGAAATGACGAAATGCAAGCCTAGAACGAGAAGTTATGCACCTAATTCTACTATCACGTAGTAAGAGATTCTTTTCTAGAAAAAATCACACAGGTAAAATCCTAAGAAAACACAAACCTTATTCCCCGCTTTCAATGGAGAAGTATAAATAAATGTAGTCCCGGGAACATCAGGGTCTGCGCTGGTTGCGAGCGATACAGATGTATCAACCAGAGCACCTAAGATATAGCCTTGCTACTCCCATTTTCCGAGAAAAAGAGCACACCATTCACGAATTTCAAAGTCTTTGAAGGCTGGGAACTTCTAGTTTCCTGCATTTTTTTCGTACTTGTCCGCTCAGTTGAAGATTTGCCAGAGGTTGACAGGGGCATTTCAGGCAGTACCATAGTGCTCCAGTTATCTAAAGTTTGTAATAAAATAACAGATGCATGATGTATTTAACCACTGGTTTCCTCCTTCTTCATAACATTGCTGGACGATGCTGGTTGACTGGATTCCTGAAAATATTAAATTAAGAAATAAAATTTATTTAAACGGAATATTTAGTCGCATGCACTAAAACTAGCACGTAGTCCTTATCGATTGACGAATCATGATTGCTAAATAAAACTGCTCAAATAAAATTCAGCTACAGTTCGGGTTCGCCGTAGGAATTCGCAATCTCCGTTTTTGGTTCCCCCGTCTTCCGATTTTTGTAAAATGGTCTTCAGACCATCCTTGCTTCCAACAATAAATATTAACCTGGTTGAGAGGCTTGGCCAGCTGCCCGCATTCCGTGTTTTCCACCTCAGCTGGTGACATTTCCACCTTCACAGAACTGCGAAACGTAGAACCTAAAGTTGAATATTATGTCGGTAAAGTACAAAGTGTTAACCAATTCTTCTCTTCACTTTCTCCAACGGCTTCTTACGATCTCCAGCGTTAGCAACTGTGCTGAAGCGATCTACATGAAACGAAGGTAAAATATAAGATGATGATGTATTACCGTTGTCTTCTTCTTTCTTGACCATTTTCTTCGTTCCAGTTTCCATTTGATTTTCCTGAAAAAAGAAGTTGATCCCAAGAAAAATTTCGTAAGCTTACTATTTGAAAAGTTGAGTACTCCATCTCGTTCTTGGTTTATCTCGAACAAGGGTTTTCCAACGTTGCTCAAAGGAACGCTGAAAATGAACAAACTTCTTGAAGGACTGTGTCGTTATCAGTGGAGCAGAGAATGTTTTTTAAAGTCAAACTCATAATTCATTATAAGGAATTCACTTTATTTATGGGTAATAATGATTGTTGTTGTAATGGATTAAATTAGGGGAGTGTGTTATGAATATATTTAATCAGCTAGAAGTTGACGAAAACCCCCATAGTGAGCGGTATCAGTTGTTTACGCTCACGATTGAATTCACTTCGCGGACATATCCCTGAATTTTTTTGTTCGCCAAATTACATTTGGGTTTAGATATTTGGAATCAGCCCGCATGAACTATACCTTTGAATTACTTTTGCGCACAATTGAAATATTGATCTTCCCGTATGCAGTGTCTTCCGTTGAAAGGGGGAGGAATTGGTAAACTTACTGTTTAACCTAGAAACTTAACCCTTACTATACTATCGCTTTCAGGGCCGATGTCTTTTAAACCGGCGAAACTAGCACCAAAGGTGGATGGACGGTAGCTAGGACCAGAATCCAAACCACCAAACACCATCTCTCATATCTCTCTTTAAAAAGCTTTAAAATAAACCTTATACCACTAATTGTTATTCTTGGGGTCATCAGGAGCGCAGCTATTAACTGATAGCACCACGTGGTTCATCATTTTTTCCACCCCTCCCAAAACCTTCCTAAAAACCCAAGTACAATTACAGATAGGCAGACAATTCTTAGTTTGTGTCCCAATTGTACTAAGGGGGCGGGGCAACCACCATATCCCTCAACCGAAACAAAAATATTGTAACTGTAAACAAACGGTCATAGACAAAAGATATAGAAATAACCATTCATTCTATTACAAGCTATTAAAACAGACTCTACTAATCTTATTTTTTTCGCAAAATGGCAAAATGTTAAACTCAATTAATGTTACCTAATGTTAACGTTAGCTTTTCTTTGTACTTTCTTCTTGTTCTTATTTTCATTATGTTTAACTCAGAGTCTTACAATAGTTTCCGTGGTCTTTCCAGGTAATATGTGGGGTTAATTACAATCAACTTGAAAACTAGAAATTTTGAAATTGATTAAAGGGGCGGTGATATGGTATCATTTTTATATCTAAAAACATTAATTAACAAACAATAATAGCAGTTTCAAATACAATTGTTTATTGTTGCAAAAATGAAATGCTATAGGCTTCGGAAAGAAATAAATGAATGCACTTCATTGGTGGAATTCGATTGGATTTACTTGTACAACGACATCTGAAATATTTAATTTTAGAATAATTAGATAAGAATTCTCTTATTTTTATAAATTCTAAGTATTTTATAGTATCTTCTACCTTTTTCAGTTTCCTGTAAATACACTACATTTTCCATTTCCTTAGTTTGCTGCTTAATCAATAAATCGATATCTTCTAACAAATGTTCAGTCTAAATATATTGTAATTAGAATAATAGCATAGCTGGGAAAAGGACGGCTCGGGCCCAGTTTCCAAAAAGTCGGGCCCTACCCTGGAAATTCCCTGAATAATACACGGCGTTTTGTTATAGAACGGTTGTTGCGATTTGCCAATGAAATCATAGTATTCAATAGCAAAAATGGGTTTTCAAGAAAACAATTAAGCTTTGACGATTCTGAGCCCTAACAATTCAAGATTGCTTTAAGTAGTTAGATTTCACGTAATTTGTACCGCATTATGACTTTTGTGAAATAGCTTTTAAAAAATGAAATCCATAATGGGGTTTCAAAGAGAAAGAGGTTCCGAAACCTGACAGTTCAAGATCGACAAAATCGCTAGGTTTCCCGTAATTTGTATGGTTTCAAAATTTCCGGCATTCAGACTTTTAATGACAGGTTTGATAACATTACCAACAAAGAATAGGAATAAGAGAAACATTTACTTTCTTAAAAACAGTCGGATTCTCATCAATTATTCGCTAAAAAGTACTTAAAACTTCGTGTAACACGGCTCACCAACGGAGACAGTGGGGCAGAACTGGTTATCGGGCCGGTCCGGCCCGGCCCGGCCTGACTTCCAAAATTTTAGGCCGGGCCGGATTACATGTTAATTCGATCAACCGGCCCGGCCCGGGCCAGTAACCAGCTCTGCAGTGGGGTTAAAGGACGGAGGTCTCATTTTAAAACTAAAGTTCATTTTTCTCTGGAAAGCCTTGATCAAGTACGTCGAAAAACTCAGTTGCATAGATTAAGCTATGGCCTTTCCAATGAAATATAAATTAACATAAATTGCTTAACAAAATAGGCCAGGGAGTCTGCTCTGTCCCGTTTCCTTAGGGCGCGGCGAGCCGTCGTGCAATAATAAAACATTTTCTTTAGTTATTAGTTTGTCAATGACGGATATTGATGTGAGACCTACTGTAGGAATAACGACAGATAAACCTTCGTGTAAACAGATACTGAGGTTGTTTCGTCTATATTGCTTATATTTGATGCTAATAGATCATTACAGACATATTTAGAGCTTATAATGCATCATATACCAAAAAAGTACTTTTACTTACATATTTCTTTTCCGAGTTTAGTCTTTCATTCCAGAATTCGAGTTGTTTCATTAGAGAATTCAAACGATCAACGTCAAATTTATCCTAAAATATTCATTTTAATTAATAAATAATGTATATTTATTGTTATGGGTGGCCTACAATTACTAGGGCCCGGCAAGAGAATACCCATGTTTATTACTAACCGGATTACTACAGGCAGATTCTATCTCATTACACAAACGCTTCTCTTGTTCCTCAATTTCACGACGAAGGGAGAGTTCGGGCTGAAAAGGGGCGGAGTTAGCAGGTGATCTTGAGGATTTTGAATGTTTTATTTGGGTTCTTGGTAGATCTGGTTATCCGGCCGGCCCGATCTGACCT
The DNA here is from genome assembly GCA_034691345.1 of Phasmarhabditis papillosa. NCBI lineage: Eukaryota > Metazoa > Nematoda > Chromadorea > Rhabditida > Rhabditidae > Pellioditis > Pellioditis papillosa. The sequence goes on along the minus strand of JAQGAV010004492.1, from coordinate 4,083 downwards.
CCTAAATTTCTAGCGGGCTTTGCTCTTCTGCCAGCTCTGGTTCTTGGTAACCGACACAAATTTGCTCTCAGTAACATAACGCCAGTGTTTCTCAGGAAAATAACGGGTACCATCACCATCAGGAAAATAACGGAAAATAACGGAAAATAACGGGTACCAGGAAAATAACGGGTACCATCACCTCTCAAAGGGTCTAGCCGGGCTCTGAGAAAAATCAACAGGAAGCGAACCTGATCGGCTTATTGAACCTAAGGCCCATGCCTGATCAGCGAACCTGATCGGGCCCGGTCCTTATTTGGAAAGATCGAATTCACTCTATCATCACTTCCTTTTAAGTAGTTTTTATAACCAGATGTACAATCATTCCCTTACCACAATAATCTTTTCCGCCTTGTAGCCGGGTGGTCTGTTCGGATTTAGAAAACATTTCTTCTCCGTATAAATAGCTAGAATAAATACAAAATTAATTAACATAATTAATTTAAATACCCACCGGACAGTTTATTTCTAGCATCAATTTCCTCCTGACTGAATTCAATGGCAGTTTCGAGGCTGAAACTCTGCTGAGGAGGGCAAATAACACGGATACCAACTCTCTAAATAAATAATAATGTATTTACTTTATTAATAATAATAATAATTATTATTATTATCTTTATTATTTTCTAATTAAACTAACATTTCTTACTATTCAATGTCTATGTCTACCATTTGCATTGCGCATACCATTTATTATACGACGACGCTAAAAACAAATGTTTTAAAAGGCCGGACCGGCCCGACCCGGCCGATGTCCAAAAAAGTAGGCCCGACCGGAAAAGCCGGGCCGGTTTAAGAGCCTTGGCCTCGGCAAAGTTGTATATGGGTTCATGAATGGCATGTTGAGTCAAAAATTGGTGACCAACGCCCGGCCCTTTTCAATGCTTGATGTATGGTCAGAAATATTTCCCGGAAGGCGCGCTCTATTAAATAGCGGTAGACATGATCCCTCGACCTCTACTCATCCATTGATTCAACTTTTTAAATAAATATAGTCTTCTCCAAGAGTAAAGCGGTCGTGGTGCCTGCGCTTATATTTCGATTTTCTCCACCGCACCTGCCGGCGAAGTGCGCGTGCGGTCTTGGCAACTGCAATGCTGGCTGTAAAGCATTCGCAGAGTATTCGCGTTCTGCTGACAAAACCGGCTCATACAAAAATATATTTCTTACCACGGCCTATTTATTATTGAAATCTACTATATTCCTATCTTTTGAATTATATTGGCCAGTTATACACCCTATTGATCTAGATTTTAAAAAGATAATTTCGAATTTAAATATAATCAGTTCCTGAAATCTCTTACTCTAGCTTACTCTACTCTAGCTCTAACTTACTCTAGCTAACTTACTCTAACTTACTCTAACTTACTCTAGCTGGTTCCTGAAATCTCTCGGGTAAAATGGGCGGAGCCTGTGCCTGAGGCGGGGCTACCGGAATGAAAGGAGGCATGACAGGACGATCCATAAACGGAAAGGTTACTGGAAAAATGACTAAATTTTGGAGCGTATTAGTCAAATTTTGGGAAAAGTATTCAACGATAATTCAAATGGATTATTTTCTATTAAATATTATATAGTCCATTTCAAAACCTAGACCGCACACGCTGTGAGTAGTTATCCCGCAGTGGTGTAAAACTTTGCCTTAAAATTCGCTGGAAAATGCCTTCCCTCTCTTCCGGCGAGAGAACTTTTGAAGGCAAAGTGACACCACTGCGGGATAACTACTCACAGCGCGTGGTCTAGGTATTCTAGATTTTGAACCGGACTATATCAATTAAATTAAAAAATAAAATTAATAAACCAACCGTTCAACACAAACTAAACTATGTAGTATAGTTCATTTGAGGAAAGTTGCGTGCTTAGAGAGAAATATTGTTGAACAAGATACACAGGAGTTTACAAGCACCTCAGTTATAAATAAGATTCAAAGATTATTGTTCTTGCAATTTTAGAAATGATATTTAAACGGAACTATAATCTGGTTCGAGAGTAATAATGGAGTGTTCAAAAAAGAATCTCATTGAAAATGGCTCGGAAAGTATTGGAAAACCGAAAATATACCCATTCCAATATATGTTATATTTAGTATATGAAGTTCCAGAATTCAGTTGGACTTTGGGTTCTAAGTTGCTAATAACCCTACAACGAGAATAGCTTACGTAGCTCAGTGGTTACGGCACTGGTCCGGTAAACGAAAGATTGCAGGTTTGAGGCGATTTTTCCGAAACGTTCCTATGTATCATATGCAACAATTTCATTCATTCAAGAAATTCATTCAGTGAAACGTAATAGCTATAGTCCATAACAAAAAGACTGCAGTGAGCGGTGTTGTTTAAGGTTTCAAAAATCGCTCGTTCTGTGGCAAAATTAAACTGCAAAATTAAACAATAAAATTATATTGTTCGATGCGGAATTGTTTGTTTGTTGTCAGAAAAATATTATTGTACTAGTTTTATTTAATATCATGTCCAGAAAAAGACAAATACGCAATTGCGGAAGCCTACGCATAGCACCGCGCTCTGCTGTATTTTGTTTGTTGTAGACTATATATTGTTTTAAAAAATCATCAAATAAACCGAATTATTCATTTTTTAGGTACTGTATTAATATCTGAATATGACTGTTAAACCGTTTATATAAAATCAATCAATACGTAATATTATTAAAAGATTCATTGATCCCAATTTGATGCAATTCGATCATTTGGATTCCAAATCCATATTTATCTCTCGAAACATCAAAAACGTATTCGTTTTGAGATTAAACTAAACTTTTATTTCATATATTTTTCGCATTTTGTCATTGAAAGAATCTATTTTTGAACCATCCGAATTGAACCACAATGATGACAAATCACATCTGGCTAGTCATTGCCAAAACAACGAAGGGCAGCTGGGGCAGAGCGCAGCCAATACTGGCAAAATAGGATAGTCAGCGGCTAGAAACTGTTTATATTTGCAGCGAGTGAAAACGGCATTGCTCTGTTGGCTGACAACTGATTTTCATTTTAAATTCATTGAGCTCTATATATAATAATAATAATAAAAATTCATTCAATATAATAACAATAATAATATTTGTTGCCAGAATCGCAGACCACATTTCTCAATACTCAAGATTATATCTATCTGATTTTTTTTCCAAGTTCTTGGTTCATTTCTTGCCGTTTGCATCCAAACTTCTCCTAGCTGTTCCTTGAATTGATCCATCCATCTACTCTTTGGTCTTCCCATTGGTCTTGTAAATTGCATGGGTCTTCTTCTCCTTCTTCTCTCAGTTCCCACCGAGCTCTATATAATCTCTACTATTCTAGTAGGAAACGGTTCATTAGTTTCAAAAGTTAGAGTTCACATATATATTGTGAATAGGATCTGCCCTTGAAAACTAAACTGTTTATAAAGTTGGCGGACAAACGATATGCAAAGTAAATGTTTTTGTTTCTCATCAAAATATGTTAGGTAAGATTAACATCACGCTTCTTCAATTCTTTCGTTTATTTTATAGAAGTAATTGCTTCAGCTAAGGCAATTATGAAGCCTATAAGCAGCGTACGGTATGGGTAGCGCCTGCATACTGCGCGTATGTGGCCTACAGAGGGTATATAAGCACCGACATTATACATTATATAGTATCTACAATCAGTTCTGTATTCTTACGCTTTATAATCAATTGAAAACTGTTCTTTTTTCTTTGCAAATACTGAAACATTTCATTTCACTTACAATAGTTTTCTTTTGCGCCAGTTAAACTAAAAATAGTGCATCCCATAGACATGACTAGTCTACTCTAGTATAGTTTATTTTTCTTATTATATTTTTTATTATTCCTACATGAATTTAATCGAAAGTGATGTACCCTTTTAGATAAAATAATAAGTTTGTTATTGTTACTTAAATTTTCTTGAATATTTATTAAATACTCTCGATCTATATCCTTTCAGTGAATCATGCCTCGTATCGAAACTGAACCTAAACTCGACTTCAAGGATGTTCTTTTGCGTCCTAAACGTTCTACTCTAAAGAGTAGAGCTGATGTTGATTTGGT
>JAQGAV010004491.1:0-10228 GCA_034691345.1 Phasmarhabditis papillosa | reverse complement strand
GCGAGACCCAGCCATCTTTAGAAGTTGCTGGAAACTGTTGAAAATACGTGCGTAAAACATGCAGGTTTGCAGCACAATTTCTTTCTTTCTTTCTTTTTCTAAATAACTTACTAATCAGTTGCATATAATGGCTCCATGTTATAAGTGGGCGTGTTATCGTATCCTAGTATCCTAAACACATCGGCTGCAGTCTTTCCATGCAGTTTCATTAGGTGATCCAACTGGGCTTCGAAACTATTTCCGGCGGTGGTTGGTGTTAATACCTATAGAGATTACAATATAGAATATAGTCAGATTCGAAAGTAATACCGCCGTGTAGTCCGCGTATTTCGTCATTTTTAACACTGCGCCCGCTGGAATTCTACGCGCGCGATATCAGCAGATTGCAAACTTGCTTTCGCATTGCCTTACTCAGATAAAATATTGTAAACTCCTGCTTATTAACAATGCCTACTTTTGAATCCAACTATATATATCTCTTATATTATAGAATTTTTTTTTTTTAATTTACTTGAGACCACCTCAAATTCGTTTAACTCAAAGAATTAGAGCAACAGTGAAAAACTTGCGTCGAATAAAGACGGCCCACATATGTTTATTCACAGCCTTACAAAAATACAAATATTAAAATATAACTGGAAATTTTAAGTGCAGGGAAGTAAATTTTGACGAAACAAGTTCGTTTCTCGATCAGAGATTTGAGCTGTCAACCCGGATAAGGTTAAGACTACTTAGTTTCTAGGCTCACCTCACTCCCATTAGGATAGTTCATCTTTGGTGAGTTCACAATCGACGGGTCCAGTGGTGACTTCTCCGTGTTACACGGCACTACAGTAATCCTCAGCGGGTTGAATCTGAAGCTGCAACCACATTAGTAGAAATGTTCTAAGGTTAGTTGTGAGATTGAAAGACAAATTTGCAATTGACTAAGAATGAACCGGGCTGGAACGAATCAGACGTAAAATTTTGGGGCCGGGCCCTGCCGATGTCTAATTTTTTTGGAAATTTTTTGGCCCGACTCGATACTCCGTTACAGACTTCGCCGGACCATGCCGAAGTCTGTAAGCTCATCGACTCCAAAAGTCTATGGGCTTTGAGTCTGGCGGAATTCACAGACCGATTGAGGTGCAAAAGTTAGTGAAGTGTGAGAAATACACGAAAACAGACAAAAATATGTAACTGGACAAAACAGTATTAGTTCCAGACAAAACATGTACGTGCTACTTTCAACTAATTCTATTAACTATGCACTATAATTTACTAAAAAGCATAAACTACTCTTACTTTTGAGTTGTAATTTTATCGATAGGGCCGTTATGGGTGATATTGGTGGTAACACATCGCATCTAAAAAACTAATTACATTAGTGCCAAGTTCGAAATAAAAAACTACATTTTAAATAGAAGTTTTGTGCTCTAAAATATTTTGCAGATTCGGGTCCGGGACGGATTTTTCATTCCCGGGTACCAAGCCGCAACGGCAAATATAACTTTATTATTCCGAAACCCCACCCTAGCTCAAATGCAACCCTCTACTGCTATCCATAAGCTCATATATAATTTAGACCCCAGCACCCCAATAATTTTACAAATACTTAGACAGGGGTCCGCAAATTGGCGGCCGGTCGCGACTGACTTGGCCAGAAGTGTCGACCGTCCGAGACCGACCGGTCGCTCGAGGCCGGTCGAGGACGGTCGGGATCAGGGATGTCGGGAATGACAAATGAACGGAATGAACGGTAATGCAGAGCCCTGTATTTAGAGTAACTGCTTACCTTGATATTGTCACCGCCAATATTGTATCTTTTGCTGATTTCGCTAACAGGGAGTAACTGGAGTTGAGCTGAGAGAACATAGACAACCTGTAAGAAAGTAGTATGGAAGCGTTAGATATATAGTCCATAACAAAAAAAGACTGCAGTGCGCGATGGTGTGTAAGGTTTGTAAAATCGTTTGTTCTGTGGCAAAATTAAACTTCTATTTCATCGTTCGATGCGCAATTTTTTGTCTGTTGTCAGAAAAATATTATAGTATTACTTTTAGTTTGTATCATATCCAGAGAAGGATAAATACGCAATTGCGGAAGCCCATGTATACCACAGCGCTCTGCGGTCTTTTGTTTGTTATAGACTGTATAAACACTATCCGTGAAACGTTTGTGTTGTTATAAAGCATATTACGGTTTGATTGTTTCTAGTTACCGATATGCAGGTGTAAATCACATCTATAGTTCATCTCAAGACCTAGGATTCCAGCGCGGTAACACAAGCGAGGCGCAGTGGTATATAAAATGAATGTGAAATCGGTCGACGTGATGCGTTTTGTCCAACAACAGTACATTCATTTTTTTTATAACACTGCGCCGCGCTCGTGATACCTCGCTGGAAAACTAGGTTTTGAGGTGGACTATAACATTTCGGAGAGGCAGAGCTATTAAATGGGCCTGGCTCTGACATCGGAATTTCCAGGTTTCGTTATATCGGAATTAAATCTAATCATTATACAAGTACACAATACTCATTCTCAGTTAAAAGTTGCAAAAAAATATCCTGAGGGGGGTCGAACCCTGACCTCTCGCTTGATAATTTAATGCAACTGTGGGGAAACTCTGGCCTGTGTTGGTCTTGCATTAACTTTCTGCTATAATACCCACTAAGCTACCAAGGATTTGATGACGGTAGGGTTACTAGAAACTTTTTTTGTTATTCTGCTACTTACCTTAGAAGCTTCCGCGATATCTCCAATATACTCAAAGATACTCTTGGCTTGTAGTTTCTTGAACTCAATAGGCTCCAAGTGAACTACTTCGCCATGTGGAGGGCGCATACTGATGCAGATTGCACCTAAACAATGAAAGAATTAAATACATAAACTACAATTATTTAGTTGTAACTGTTTAATAGTTGTGTTTCCTGATTAATGAACTACTTCTTAAAAAGGAGTACTCCATAACAAAACTAATCTAAAGCGGTTTCTAACCTATTTTTGGGAGAAAACGTAATCAAATGCGAGCTTGAGGTCAATTTCCCATAGTTGCCGCGCTACATTTCAGAACAGTTCTGTAATTCTTGTATAGTCGATTTCAAGAAGAATAATGCCGTGTCAAAAAAAAATGTATTTTTATATAAACCTCTGTTATTGCCATCAGAACGGGAGCAATATGCGAAAGCTGTACAGCCAACGTTGCAAACGGTGCCGGACTTTGACGGTACGTGCGGTGGAGAAAATGGAAAATCTACCCAGGGTCACTCTCTCTTCACGGTTGGAGAAGACTATAGCCCGACCGTATACCCCAGCAAGCAACATCCGACGACTATAATTTGTTGTTAGCGTGACCATGGGAAATGATTTGAAATATTTAGGTCTCGAAGAACAATAATTTCAGTACGATTAACATAAATGCATACCTCCACAAACATATGATATCCTTATACACATAACACTTGAGTGAGACAATAGTAGACCGGCAATCTAAAAGAAATTAAATAAAGTGGTTCACATCGAAAAGTATAGTCCATAACAAAAAAGATTGCAGTGGGCGGTGTTGTTTAAGGTTTCAAAAATCGCTCGTTCTGTGGCAAAACTAAACTTCCCTATTATGGTTCGATGTGCAATTTTTTGTAGGTTGTCAGAAAAATATTGTTGTATAGTTTTATTTTGTATCATGTCCAGAAAAAGACAAAAATACGCAATTGCGCATTCCACCGCTCACTGTGGTCTTATATTTGTTATAGACTATAGTACTTTTTAATGTAAAAATGAAAGTTTTAAGTTAAAACTTAAATTAAGTAATAAATAGTGTTTGATGAGTTAGGTAGAAAACAGTTTTAATAAGGACTCACAACGTCAACATCATTGAATCCCATTAGGATATAGTCATTCCATAATTGCTTTACATTTGTGCGAGTGTCTTGGAAGATCTGGAGTACTTCAAGTAGACCTGAATTATATAAATGGATACAGGGTGATAATTCAGTGTGGTGTTATTAATCATGGTCTTGAGCAGCCATAACTAATCTGATTACAGTAAACCTATCTATGTAATATGATATAAAAAGTTTCTCTCATTTTTGGGTACTTTGATATAGTCGGCGGCCAAGGCTTATGCATGGGTATACGGTACGAACTGAAAATTTTATTGGAGCGCGGTCGAGCAATGGCGCGCGAAAACGGGGACTAGCTAATGATGCAATGTATAATAGTTTATATTAATGAACATAACTATTTTGCGCGTTTTAAATTGAACAATCAGACCTTTAACTTGCATGTCGTTAGTCCGCCGACTATAATACATGTGGAAAACACTAAATAATGTTCCTACCTCTCCAAATACTGAACTTTAATGGGTTGCCCTCTCCTTCGTAGCGAAGATGTGCGCATAGGACATTCTTGAACGTCACCTGGCGTTCACCACCTAAACGTAATTAAAGTTAAAATATAGTTGAGCTGTCAAAGTTACGACGGAACATCGGCACGGCTGGCTCAAACGGGCGAGCTGGTGGGCTCGACACCGGTTCGCAACGTTCGGCAAATGTTCCGCCCGGTACCTGCACCAATAGAGTTTGTCTTCGAAAATGTCTACATTAAAAAACAGAGTAAACCTGCTGGTGCACTAATACTAGTTACTAGTTTACTAAATTAAGACTCAAAGTGGCTATGTTATAGTCAGATTCAAAAGTAATACTGCGTATTTCGTCATTTTTAAAACTGCTCCTGCTTGCCTTATACGCGCGCTATATCAGCAGATTGCAAACTTGCTTTCGCACTGCCTTACTCAGACAAAATATTGCAACACTCCTACAAACATAATTGTATTAACACGGCCGTATTACTTTTGAATCAGACTATAGCAGCATACCTTCATATTTGCATTCTCGACAGTCATCGCAGTCGATTTTCTCCTGTAGAAGGCGCACATCATCGTCACTTAGGGACCTAAAACTGAACAAAAAAAGTTTTTATTTTTTAACTCGATAGAAATAAATCTCACCTTTGAGTCTGTGCATTAACTGCAAAATAGTTCCGGTACAACTCGACGAAACGGAGCCAGTCGAGAGCTGAAACAATTGACTTTAGTAAAAATAAAAAGTAAATTTATCGGATCTTCCAGAAGAGAGGACTATTTTGAAGACGATTGCAATTGTTCTCAGTTAAAAATAGTGTATTTATCAGTTCTGTTTTATGCCTCTCCGTGTTCCTCCATCTTATAGTCCATCTCAAGACCTAGGTTTCCAGCGCGGTATCACGAGCGGGGCGCCGTGTTAGAAAAATTGCGTTTACTTCAAAAGTACATTCATTTTTTATAACACAGCGCCCCGCTCGTGATACCGCGCTATACACATAGGTCTTGAGACAGACTATACAAGAACATTAAGAATGTTCAATAGATTACAATATCAGGGCCCCCATCTATTTGGCTAATTATACGTCCCCAGCTTTTTCAAAACAAAATGTTCTAGACAGTTTTATTAGCGATTAAAAGTAGTTATTCTAACTGATATGAGCATAACTAACCACCATCATGCCATGCTAAAATCAGACCATCCATTTGACGAATACCGTATACCCAGAAGATTGTGGCCGTATAGGAACTCATCATTCGTTGAACTTGACAGTCCTATAAAATAGTATGAGGAGTTTGAAGTAAATAATTAAGATATGATATAATCCAGTTTTTTTTTTTTTTTTTGAAGTTTTATACGGTTTTGAAGCTGCCGTTTAATTAAAATCAATAATGTTATGTTTGGGTTTCCCCCCTTAAAAAAGATGACCCTTAAAAATGACTACATAATTGCTTTCAACAGGACATTAGAGGATACAGGTAGAACTTTTTTTGTGAAGGAATAAGACAGATATGTTAATTTAGCCTGGTCTGGTCTAGTCCAGAGCTGGTTATCCGGCCCGACCTGCCAAGCCCGGCCCGGCTTGAAATTTTGGAGGTCAGGCCGGGCCGGCCGGATAACCACCTCTGGCCTAGTCTGGTCTGTTCTAAACCCTTGTTTTACAGACCCGACCAGGTTAATAAAATTGAATAAGTTATAGTCCATCTCAAGACCTAGGTTTCCAGCGCGGTATTACGAGCGGAGCGCTGTGTTATGAAAGTGAGTGTACGTTTGAGGAAAGTGCACAACGAACGATTTTCATTTTTTATAACACTGCGCCCCGCTCGTGATACCGACCTGGAAACCTAGGTCTTGAGATAGACTATACAAATATCAAATTTTTATAGCAAATTTCCCGAACTAACTGACCTGGTTTCTTCTGGTGGCAATAGTAAATGGTAGAGATAGTGTTCTAACATAAGATACACCACCTTTAGGACTGAATACCGTACCACGAATATAGAAATAGAACAACGGCCTCTTTCCGTTTTGACCATTTTTGTTCTCCAGGGATTGATCCTGAAATAAGCTGAAATATCTAAAATGCGTCTGAAAAACGTTTTTTGTTGCTGAAATTATGTTTTCCAAAAAGCAAGGGTGGATTTAGCGGGTGCCAAAATGGTAAAACCTAATATTGAAAAACAGTTGCTCAATATCATATAAATAATAATGTATAATTATCCAATCTTTCAAATATAGAAAATTGAAAAGTGGTGAGCTCTTGAATAGGACCCTCATCAGAGGGTTAACAGCGTTTCGCAACGTAGTATCATCAACGTTCTTTATTTTGGAATATAGCGAAGGCATATGTACATCAAAAAGCTAGTCAAAAAATAGTATAGTCTGATTCAAAAATAATAATGGTGTGTTATTTTCGTAATTAAAGCCGCGTCTGCATGCAAGTTGCACGCGCGTAAAAGGCATAGGGCAGAGTGTTCGAAAAATTGACTCAGATAAAACCCGAATTATTGTCCTTCCACTGTTACTCTTGAATCAAACTATATTAACCAATAACAAAAGTATTAAAAAACCCAAAAAAGTGTTATAGTTTACCATATTTGGTGACTTTGTTGCTCCTTTCCTTTCTCTTATGTACACTTCGGACTATAGAATAAATATATTACTAACCCTTTATATTAACTATAGTTAATTACCTTTTGTCTTGTTGTACACAATAAATGAGGGTATTGTGCCTGCCAACAGTTGTATTTATCACTCCACGACGGCATTATGCGAACAGATTCCTTACTGTTCACGTCACTCTTTTTGTGAGCCGTGTTGCCACCGCCTTCTGGAAAGAAAACATAGTTTATCAAGACCAATAAGAGCAGTGTTTAAGATTCTTATATAGTCTATAACAAACAAAAGAGCTCAGAGCGCGTTAGTATACATAGGCTTCCGCAATGGCGTATTTGTCTTTTTCTGGGCATGATACGAAATAAAACTAGTACAATAATATGTTTCTGACGACAAACAAAAAATTGCGCATCCAACCATATAATTAAAGTTTAATTTTGCCACAGAACGAGCGATTTTGAAACCATAAACCTCAACGCTCACTGCGTCTTTTTTATTATGGACTATATAAGAGCTTGCTAGAGCTAGGTTTCCAGCACAGTATCTTGTAGAAAGGCGGTGTTAGAAAACAAACGTTGTTTTAAAAACACCGCTGCTAGTCAGGCGATTGCGCGGGACATCTAGCTTTTGCGGCAGACTATACAGAACTCATAGAAACCAGAACTATTTTGAACGAACAATTTTGCAATCGCCTTAAAAAATAGTTCCGTTTTTACAGTTCTGTTGTTAGGGAGTCCTAAAGTAAACTCTCCCACTCCTCTAATTTTTAATTTACTTTTATACAACACCGCTGCTCGCCAGGAAACTGCGCGGTAGCAGATTCTAGTTGAGAATACTTTACACACCTGCATTGGCAGTGTTGTTGTTTCTCTTGACGCCGGATGTTGGTTTCATAGCTAGTAGGGCTGCAGAGTGAAATTGCCCCTCAAAGGATTCAGACTGGCTGGTACCATTGTTCTGTTGGACTTGTTGGAGAACATTCTGAAAACGATAAGCATTAAAAGGGACAACATGATATTACGAGCTTAAGTTAAGTCCTTGATTTCAAGCGGCTACTACAATCCAGAACAGGTCATATTATCCCACTGTAAGCTTCTTTGGCTTAAATATAATGTCTACTTCCAAACTTTGACTACGTGGACCTTTCATTTGTATGTTTTTCGGGTTTGAACCAAGCAAACTGTTAATGACGTAGTAAGTACAGGACAGTTTCAATATTACTAAGAAAAACTTGTTTTTCCCAAGTTTTTTTGTTACTTTTTATAGATCTACCAACCTGAATTGCATAAGCGGTGTCCTCACTAACAATCTGTACATCATAGTGTTTATATACAAATCCTGTTGCCAGTGAGCCACAATTAAAGGGAAACAGGTTATTTGTGACTAGAATGGCTGTTGTAGGCTTTGTGGCCAACTGAGCATCGCATGTGAGGCGCTCCGCGGTGTCGAAAACCTAAAATTATTATATTGAAATAAGGACTTACAAAATTTAATTGGGTACATACCTAAAAAACGTATATTACCAGTGATTAAAGCCGACAGCGCATTAAAAAATTAATGAAAAAGCACAAGTGGGGGCGAGGTGGCCCAGTGGTTAGAAGTTTCGCCTCATAAGCTAGAGGTCGATGGTTCGAATCCCCCGAAGTAAGAATTCTTGCAAATTTGATTCGGCGCCTCCACTCCCTGGGTGTTGTGCTATGAATTCCCGCTTCCTATGGTTCCCTCGTCTCACTTCTTCGCTGCAAACATCTGTGATCTCGTGTTTTTTAAAACTAATAAACAAACTTTAAATTTTAAATTTTCCAAATAACCTTGTTAAGATAAAACGAAAAGTACTAACCTGATCCAAAAGTCTTTGAACATGAACCTTGTGTGGGTTGAACTTGGTATGCAGCTCCCAGAGGAATCCCTAAACTCCAGAATATTGATTGAATACTATTGTATAGTCTATAACAAAAAAAAGACTGCAGAGCGCGGTGGTATACGTAGGCTTCCGCAATTGTGTATTTGTCTTTTTCGGGACATGATACGAAATAAAGCAAGTGCAATAATATTTTTCTGACAACAAACAAAAAATTGTGCATCTAACCATATAATGGTTTTCAAATTTTGCCACAGAACGAGCGATTTTCCAAACCTTACACAACAACGCTTACTGTAGTATTTTTTTGTTATGGACTATATTTAATGATGAATATAGAAATCGATACTCACATGAAGCCTTGCGGCTAACACTCCCATTGTGTACAGAATGTTACTAAAATAGGCACTGGCCCTTTGAACGGGCTCGCTGTCCAACTCAACAAGGCTGTTCATTCTGTCGATCTGGGCTGATCTGAAAAGAACCTAATTGTCCAATTTAGAAAAATACTCGCGAAACCCTGTCAATATCAGGACTTGGGCCCTCGTTGCCTAACTACTACTTTTCCCCAGCCTGGGCCCGGCATCAAAAATTTCCAGCCGACATGGCCGTTCCCATCTCTGACAGATCTTACCTTAAGTCTCTCATGGTTCCATGTCTGTGACTTGCGCAAACTTGACGGAATGAAGTTATGTAGTTTTGAATCTGGAATAAGAAGAATAATACACATATATCCATTCGGTTAATTGTGTAATAATATAATAATAATATGTTTATTTTTCCAAAAGTGCAATTAAATGAAAAGTAAGATCACACTCTTATGTAAAGCTAACTATGACTATATACATATGTGGCGGACTAACTGATTGACTATAAAGTCATGAACATGATTTACTCATGGTCAGTCATATATTCAGTCATATACTATACTCTTTCTCAAGAGCTAGGTTTCAAGCGCGGTGTCAAGAGCGGGGCGCCGTGTCATGAAAAATGAATGTAAAATCGGTCGACGTGGTGCGTTTACGTCAAAAGTACATTCATTTTTTATAACACAGCGCTTCGCTCGTGATACCGTGCCGGAAACCTAGGCTTGAGATTGACTATACCTAACACTGAAGCAATCTCCTTGGTCTTAACTAACCTTTCTGCTGAAATCCTCCAGTGACTTAGAAATATCTATCCGATTCAGTAACTGAGAATACAGACTGTGTAGCGAGTGTAAAGTGTTATTGTAGAACTAAAATAACAGTTATATATAGTCCATCACAAGACCTAGGTTCACAGCGCGGTATCACGAACGGGGCGCTGTGTTACAAAAAATGAATGTAAAATCGGTCGACGTGGTGCGTTTTTCCAAAAGTACATTCTATTTTATAACATAGTGCCCCGCTCATGATATCGCGCTGGAA
>JAQGAV010004490.1:0-10230 GCA_034691345.1 Phasmarhabditis papillosa | reverse complement strand
AGGCTCGAACTGCCGACCTTGGCATCTCTTACAGACTATAAGTACCACGCGCTAACCAACTGCGCCAATGGAGCCCGTTGATGGCTGTAATACAAGTGCACACGTAGACAGCATCTCTAGTAAATCACGCACGGCCCATGTTTTCCAAGAAAATCTTTTTGCCGGGAAAATAAATGCACGGTAATAATAATTTAAATCATTGTAATTTTTAAAGTGAAAATACCACTTTTCTATGTTTTCCACATTTTTTTTCAAGATTGTCTGGATGACGACAATTCGAAAACTGGAATACTGGAAATATTGAACTACTTCCCTAGAGCCTAGGCTAGAGGTTTTCTCGTAAATGAAGGATAGTGCCAATTTGTTGAAATAACAACGAGTATTAAGAAATCTAAACGCTCCCGTTAGAAAAACTGTTGCAGGAAATAAACTTCGGGTTAATTGTTAATTACTTTCAATAAGATAAAACTTGTCGCAGTTAGCATTAGAGTTATAAAGTTCGTTACTCAGTTATAACAATATCATTCTGATTATCCTATATCGAGTAGAGTAATACTATTTATGTAATAACCGTATTACCGACTTTTTCTGCGGCAGAAATGCAGAATGTTTAGAAAACTACCTCTTCCTACCAGCAAACTACCAGCAGCTAACCCATTCCGGGTTTCATGGACCCGAAGACTGAATGTTAGAAAAAAGCGGTCTCCGCCGAGAAGTTCCGGAATGTAGATCAACGCCCTGCTTCGAAGAAAACTACTCTTATTGTGATTCGAGTGATACGTGAGAAATAGCGGGTCCCGCTTGTAAATTGTCCCGAGCTCTATATGTTCTGAGTTTACTTAACCCGATGTATTATGTTAGCCCTGGTTGAAAATAAACATTTATTTTATTTTCTGATTTGATTGGAAGGCTGGACCATTGACCACAGGACCATCCATACCCGGTGTTTGGACCCGCATTTCACGTGCCTAACATACCACTGAACCCCGAACTAATCTTGTTCTTAAGG
Organism: Phasmarhabditis papillosa; assembly: GCA_034691345.1. Taxonomy (NCBI): domain Eukaryota; kingdom Metazoa; phylum Nematoda; class Chromadorea; order Rhabditida; family Rhabditidae; genus Pellioditis; species Pellioditis papillosa. The sequence goes on along the minus strand of JAQGAV010004490.1, from coordinate 9,221 downwards.
TATAAGAAGAAATCAGAGACAAGTTTATTGACAACATAAACAGAATAATGTATCACAGAGATCACGGGGATTGGAACGAGTTCAATAAAATACAAAATTTCAAATTTCTATATAAAACAAAAGTTCTGATAATATTATTGTAAACAATGGTTAAAAATGTGAGAATAGAATCTTAATTTAAGTTAATTAATATATCACTTATTTAGTTTGGGTAGCTCTCGGTACTGGTCGGCTCGCACTGGTAGATTTGGTATGCCGCGAATTCCTAAAAGGGAAAAAAGTACTAGAAATGTTACATAAGTGTACAAGGAAGCATGTACGATTTGAAAATAATACCACTTTCACTTTTTTATTGAAATAATCCTACAAAAATGCCTTTTCTGTATTTGGAGTAATTAATAATTCCTCACGGTATGAACATATGGTTTTATAGTCGCTTCTTACTATAACGGTAAAGCAACCGTGATGTTTTCGTGTTCCAGGTTCTATAGTAAACGTGCTGGAAAATAGGGATCGGAAAAATCTAAATCGCTTTTACTCTGAATTCAACTATAGTAAGGGGGATAAAATGATGACTGTTTCCTATCATAATTTGCTCTATTGCTTAAATTGACTTTGAGAGAAACAATCAACTCTAATAACGCTTATTCATCGTTAATGTGATGCGGGTGCTTTAGTCTAGTGGTTAGAGCAGCTGTCTCTGAATCCGCGAGTATTTGAGGATGTGGGTTCGTCTCCCCGTAGCTACAGAAGGCTTGGGAAACCAGCAGCTTATTTATCCCATGTTTCGTGCAACCGAAGACTGAATGTTAGAAATGAGCCGTCTCTGCTCAGAACATTCCGGAATGAATGACCAAAGCCCTGCCTCTAAGAAATATACTATTATTGTGTGATAATGGAAATAAAATACTTTTTAAATACTGATGTGATGGTGATAGAAATTATAGGCTCAATTGATAGGTAAAACGAAAAGTCTTTGCGATACATGTTTTAGAGAAGAGATTGGATTTGTTCTTGAAATTACAATATTCATTTTTTTTTTCTATCAGGTGACTCTGACTTCCTGATAAATGTCGGATATATTTTTAGAGTAAGTCGGAAAAGTTGAAAATACCAATTGAAACGTTTGTAATTCCTGTTTTTAAAGTAGTAAAAAACAAGAAAAATCACCAAAATGCGGATTTCGATCGGAAGAAACTTCTGTTTTGAAAAGAAAACTACAAAAAGTTGTTTTGCTGGGGATCTATAACAAAAATACAAACTCCAATCTTTGGCCCATCCAAGTAAAGTCAAAAGAAAGAAGGGGACTGTAATGGATATGCGAACTGGCGACATTTACATAACTTTATACATTAGGTATTGTAATATACTTTAATGGTTGCATTTCTACACAAATAAGAGACGAATAACTGAATTCCTTAATTGAATTGTTAGATTCAACAATTGTTCCTTAATTGAAATGTTTCTTAAATGTATTCAAGGGAAATAACTGCTTCCAGTTAGTAAGTGGTCTTTTCCATCTGATTTATCTAATTCAATAGAATAGAAAAACTCATATAATGAAAATGGTAAAAGTGATGGATCATTTATAATTTTGTTGCCTTACAATCTACTACTTCTCTACTTATTTGCTACTTTTTTACTTATTTGAATATATCAAGGATAAACAATGCAAAACTGCAAAGTTTAGCATCAAAAGTTACAGCATAATCATGGTGAGAACTAAGTGCGCTGCAAATGCCGACCGGTACTCAAGTGACAAAAAAGGAATCTAACCGGAACCAGCACAGTCTAACCGGAACCAGAAGAATCTAACAGAAACCCGCCGATCCTAGCCGATCTTAGCCGGCTTGGTTTCTGTTTTTATCGGTTAAAGTCGGCAAAGCATGCTTCCGTCGAAACCCGCAGAAACCAACCGAGGTCTTGGAATTTATTAAGCGGGCCCGACAATTTCAGATCACTGAGTCTCATATATTCAAAGTAGTTAATTTGAAGTAGAATTGGCGACTATTCAAAGCCAGTAAACTCAAAATTTCCCCCATAGGCCTGAGTTCTCGGACCAGAAAAGGCGAACTGCTAGTGAATATATTCTACTATACTACCACTCTAGTATAATATAAGATGTAAACTCATCTTGTTTTATTCAGGATTGTTTCCTGTTGTTCTTACCATCAATGCTGGCAGCACTGTGCTCTGCTCCCACATCTGTGAACTCACGGAGCATAGGATTATTATGGTATAGCTCATTGCGAGAGAAAGTAGAGATATTGTAGTGAGGGACTAAAAAGAGTTCATAAATAACAAATTAATAACTTTATTTTAGTATGTTGATTACAAAATGATTATATATTTTATAATGATGGAGCTACAAACAGTTATAGTCCGTTTTAATACTTATATTACTAGCGCTGTTTGTAGTTAACGTACCGTGGTAACGAGATTTCTATTCAAAAGTCCACGGACAGCACGTTTAATATATACGGGGCTTACATTCTAGGTATTCAAAGGTAATCTATATTATGTTAACTTAAACTGTTATTCAAAGCCTTGTCATTGAAGAAATCATTTACTGGTCTCAGTTAAAGCGTTTTGCAACATTTAAATTCAGCATAGTTTGGTGATACCCACAAAGGATGAGTACTATAACCTTTTCAAAGTTATTAAGCCTATACTGTTTTTGTTTTTGTGATAGATAAACTTCTGACTACAGTAACCCTCCGCTTACCTCCAGGTACTTTAACTGGTACAGTCCTTGGTACACTCTGTCTCTTATAGGACTCCATGTTCGATTCGGAATTCTGTCTGGCGCGATGCCTCTGCTCTTCTTTTTCGAGATCACCCTTGCAGCAGAGTTTTCTAAAAAAAAATAAACTTCACCTTGATGAAATCTTAAATTGAAATGTTTTCAATGAGGAAATCTTTGCTTCTGATATTAAGTATCAATGTGCAGTTGAAAAATTTCGCATATACTATCTATACTGATTCTTGAATTAAAAAATTTCGGTTTCCAACCAGGACCACCCAATCACAAAAAAATGTTTGGTTGGGCCGAGTTCTTCCCCGATTATTAATATCCGATCATGCGGGTTGCAGACATCGAACGAGATATTCTGTTAATTTAAGAAATCATAATGTTTCTTATCTGAGTATATCATTTTAGAGAGTTATTGTTTCTATGTGGCGATTCGATAAAATATAAGCAACTCACTTAAGCCAAGATGCATTCGACTCATAAGTACTCGTCAGAATAGGATCATTGTCTTGTCGAATAACTCTCCTAAATTAAATTGTATTTGCTTAAAACTAACTGTATTACTTGTTCGTAATATCTATATATATATATATATATATAAATAAATTTAGTTTGCAAACTTCCACCAACTCTCAATAGAAAGTTACATATTTAACAAACAAGCTCAAATATTTAGTAAGAAATTAATGAAAGGTTTTGAGTTTTGTAAAAAGCAGATTTATAAACAAATAACGTTTATACAAAACTTACTTTTTATTCTTACAAACACAGCATATTAATCCAATAATAATTCCCAGCACAATAACTATGACAAATGCAAAAGAACTGTACACAACCCATGGATAGTTGTCTAAACAAACTTGCATTTCTTAATAAAAATGAGCTTTCTCAAAGGTTTTGCGGCCTACTTATGAGATTTCGTGGAATTATAGAGCAGATTAGCTTTGAAGCTGCCTCAGTACGGCAAAGAACTATAAAGTTTAAAGATTTTAGAAATGAATTGTTTCAAATCAGTTTGTGGATTTGTTTTAACTTTTTGATACTAAATTTGGCTACAGTCGGGCTTAAGTATTTTATTTTCTCTTTTTTTAACACCGCACCTACTGTCATATTGCCAGTACGGAACCTGCAGATTACAAGTTTGCCATCATTTCGCATGTATCTGGCGAAAATTTCATAATTTCGCCAATTCTACTATACTTGAGATAACTCACCAACAAAATTCATAAGCTTCTCAATCGACAATTTTGGCTCCGTTTTGTTGTGAATATGTCCCGTAATATTCAGTATATCCGGATGAATAAAGTCCGCTAAAACGTCTCCAGCACTAAAGTTACTGCCGGAACCGGATCCCTCGGAATCTAGCGAAACGGGGTCAAAAAGGTTCCAGGAAGTCTCATTTGAATAGGATGTTGAGGGTTCAGCATCGGTGGTAGCATGTGAAAGAATATCTTCCAGAAGGGTGCTGTTTGGGTCCATAGCTTAATTTATATCATAAGATAATGTTGTAAACTTTATAGAAAAAAAGAAAAGGAAATTTACGATAATCCTTCAAATGCATAACGCATAATGCAGGAAATGATAAAAGCGAAATTCAAAATATCAAGCAGTATATAAAGAATTTGAAATGTTTCGTTTCTGAATATAGGAAATTACTTAGCAGAGGAAACAGTTTCTTACACGTAAGAGACTATAAATTGCTACTAAATTGAACTTGTAATATGTTCAGATGTTTCAGTAAAACTAATGTTCATTAATAAAATAATTGCTCAATTACACAGAAAAGCAATCTTCAATTTCTTAATTGATCTTAAGAAAACATATATGTTCTAAAGTTTACAAAAACCTTATTTAAGAAAGTATATAAAAACAAATCTAGATAAAAAATAAGAAAATAAAATACTTTCACTTTTTCTGGATTCACTTCCACTAAATATATCCATTAAGTAAAACTAACTTTCTTAACACTATTTAAAAGAGTTTTTCACACAGGTAAAATACAAACTAGTATAGTCGGTGGACTAATCGCTTGCAAAGGGTTACGGTACGAACTGCAAATATTTAGCGCTAATTTAAGTACTTAGAGCAAATATAAGTTCCTGCTTTAATTTATTAGACCTTTAACTGCAAGCGACTAGTGCGCCGACTATATATCACTCACACCTACTCTTGAGAGAAAAACATACTATATATATAAAAACTAATAAATTCTAGAACATTCTTTTCTCTACATGTTTTGGTCATTCTGCATAAAGAAGTAAGCATTATTTTTAGTCAGTGTTCTCTTTGGATTCCTTTGCATGTGGCCGCGTTACATAGCAACCCGGACTGGACAAAATCAGAATTATAGAACAGAAAACATTAGGTAAAGTACAAAGGTAATTGCGAAATTATTCAAAATATGGGGAAATAATCAGAAGCAATTAGAATTAGCACGTAGAAACACAGTTGATTGAAACGGTTTAGAATCATTGGAATGAAAAGTAATATTAAAGGTAAAGGTTTAGTAAAGAACTATAGTTAAAATACTAAACATGCATTTTGTTTACTCTTAAAGGACACTATATTAATCTATATTACTTTTATAATGTTGGAAGATAATGATGGTCTTGTCGGTAACTTGCTCATCCTAATCTGGTGAACTTATTCAGCCAAATCGTGACAGATTCTGAATCAGAAAACTACCAAAACAAAAACTTTTGTTCTGGGATTTGTATGTTAAAATCTCGTAATACGAAGTCTGAAAAACCCACCTATTGCACACAAAAGTTACTATTTTATCAATCAACAGTTAAAACATTTCTTAAAACTAAAATCTTGTTCCGAAATTACTGAATGATTTCAAAATATACTAATATTCCAGTGAAACCTTACATTTCTAATTTCTTCTCTAAAACAATTTTCAATAAAAACTCCTTATTTCAGCGCTCTCTGCGATTTTCAACGTCTCTCTCCAAAAAGGGTAAAAAACGCCGTGTTTCTGTCGCCTAAGAACGCATTTTCTAATGCATGAACGATGAAACATGATTAGCAACCGCGAAATAAGGAATAGATTCTCTTTTCTCAAAACAATTTTGCAAATGAAATGTTTTAAGTTTTGTGAAAGTGGCAGATTCAAAGTAGGGAAGGGATTTCTTAAGTTGTTTTAAATAAATCTTTAATATATGTTCTGATGATTAAAATACTTCATCAAAACAAAAATAGAAGTTTTTACTTTACCTAGTTTAGTACTTTAATAATATATATATATAAATAATATATATCCGAAATTCATTGAATAACGCTTCGCGGCCAGTTATCCAAAACAAACTCATACTCACATGCGCGCAAATATATCACCCAAGGGAGTTATTCGAGAAAAACTTGGCTCAAAAAATAATATAACCAATACGAAATAGTTAGAAATAGTTTAAACAAGAGTATTTTAGAAAATATGCATAAACTTATATTATACAATACAATGTTACCTAATAATTATTTTAGCAATCGTAAAACTACTCTGTAACCTTAAGTCAAGTAAGTCAATTTCGACGAGGTAATTGCGCGATCGTAGAAATCAAACAGGTCTTATAAAGGAGTAAAAGTTGACGAGAATAGAAATATTTTAAAGTAAAGTGTCTAAAATAAGTAGGGTAGCCAAAAGATTAAACTTATAATATTAGCGATAAATTAATCGTTCTACATGTTCAGGTGCATATGAGAACAAACGATTTAACCGAATTACGATTGAAGCAGCTTTCATATAGGCAAAGCCAAAAGAAATAATGGAGCTTAAAGTGCATGGGTTTTGTCTGATCTCTTTATTCGAACACCGTGTCAGCTCCAGGCGCCTTCACGCAAGACAAAATAGTACATTCGATGTAGGCACGTGAAATTTGCTTGCCGCCGATATGTTAAAATGCTATAAATACGTAAGTAACACTCCATTATTATTCTTGAATCAGACTATAAAGTATTGAAACCACGGCTAGCTATAATCTTGCAAACGATAAGCCCATTTAAGTTGTTAGAAAGTTTAGCAAATGATGCGGGGAAACATAATATACCGCTATAGTTCAGTTATATGTATTGTAAATCTAAATAGTAATCGGTAATCATATTTGCTCGTTTGTTAAACAGTATACGTAAAGTCTGAACATAACGTTACTTTTGTTTTTTCCGCGAACTACAAAAAAACAACTTCTTCGCTCCAGAGAATCGATGAGCACGCATGAAAAGCCTATAGAGCTAAGAGTTGAAAAAGTCAGAACTAAACGATTTGCAGGAAATGTGATGATTGCAAAGTTTTTTAATATCCATTAATATTTATTATCCTCTAAGAAGTGAATCATTCTTATTAAATGAAATCTCAATTATTATATAAAGATATAAACTTTAGTTTATGTGTTTCTATAAATCAGTTGTTTCTGAACAACTACGAAAGAATTAGTATGTTAATTTTGAAAATACAAAGCTTTGAAGGATTAAAAACATAAAATAAAGAGTCAAAAATTAACGAAAATTGTCTTGAAGAATGAAAATCTGAATGAAAATCGACTCAGTTCCATCAAAAGGTTGTAAGCGAACGAATTCTTTTTATTTGTTGTCTATTACATAACATATGATGAATATTTTGAATGAAAAAGTTTAAAATAAGATTGATAGATAACGAATTCTACTATTTAACTTTAGTGGTTTGAATTAGTAGTTATTTGTGCTGAGAAATGCCTGCATTTTACTTGAATGTAGTAATCCATTGAGAGATATATAGACCCAGACATTATGAGAAAATAATACGTAATAACAAAAATACAAAGATAAAAAGTAGTATTTAATTTGCAAATGATAAGGATACATCGATTGAAATAGCAAAAAGACTGAGCACTTCCTAGCTCGTAAAACATTTCATAAACCTAGCAGTTCTGATTGTTAAATAGTCTGTACCAAGAGCGGTGTTATATAAAAATGAATGAAAAATCGGTGGATTGGAAGCTGCTTCTAAAATCTGCATTTATTTTTACTTAATGTTGCCTCTCTAAGTAGCCGTATTATAGAACGCCCGGGTGGGTGCCCGGGCAACAATTCTCAACTGATCGGGCACCCACCCAGGCGTTTCTATACTACGGCCACAGGTTACAGCGCTGTTTGCTATTGATATTGACTATATCCAAATGAAATATACTAACTTGAAGAGTATCGTTACAGACTGTGTTGGGTAAAATTTAAAATATTAAAGTTGTATTTTGTTAAAAAGCGGACCGATGCTATCTTCCCATGCTTGATTGACAAGTTCATAGAAAAAGAATTCACTGCTGCGATGGCGACCTCGCGTTAAACAGCTTAGTCTAGTACGTTGTAAAACACAATTAAACGAATAAAATAAAAATATGGTCAAAGAGAGAGACAGATAAAATAAGTTAATAACACTTTTTATAAAGCTGATCGAGCAATCCATAATGATATTAGAGTTCATTCAATCGATAACTTTGATTATAGTTTTCGAAGCATATCAACTATAAAATGTAAGGTGCATTAAGTTTCCAGTCATTTAGTATAAAACGCAGTAGGTATTATCAAATTCAAGCAAACCTCGTGTAAAAGAATTATTCATATTCTATGAAAAGGGCAGCAAAGGCTTATGACCCATATCGCAAAAATTGCCTCACTTTGATTTCTCTATATGTAGTTTCAAGTAAAGCTCACTACTTAGCTCAAAACCTCTAACTAGCCCAACTGGAAACTTGGAAACTTATCTCGAGCACCTTTATACAAAGTGTTATTAACTCATTGTATCAGTATATCTCTTTAACGGGAACATATTTTTATTTTAATGGACTGCCTATACATAACAAATCAGTAAACTGAAATAAAATTTAGCTAAGTTTTCAAGTAGAAGTAGAATTAGAAAAAAAGAGTAATAGACGACACCTTTAAATATCTTGCTAACTCGGTTACTCTTATCGAATTTAATAGAGTTTTGTGGTTTTGCGAACGTATCTGGCTGTCAGCCAAAAGAAATTACACTCTGTTCAGTTTGAACAGTTGCTATGAGGTTACATGATATATGTTAATTGCGAAACCACAAAAGATTGTGGGTGGTTTAAATATAATAAGAATTAAATAAATATGTTTATATCATTCACACAGAATAAAAACATACATTCCTTAGCACGATCAGGTGTGATTAAACCTGATCGGGCTAAGGAACGTATGTTTTTGGGAAATCCTACAATAACTCTTACTATAATCTGTTTCAAAACCTAAACTACATCGTGCCGACCTTTAAAGCACGGTACACTCAAAATTTAAACTCAGATTTTGTTATTGTGCTGCAAAGTACAACCTTTTCCGCACGTTATTTGAACCACTTTGAAGTCTTTTAAAGAGGGTTTAAATGCCGTCTGGGTCCCGCCGCGAACCTACCGTATCGCAGGCAAAGTAGGATTGGCGTCGATATACGCCAAGCAATTTACACTTTCAGTGTGGCAGG
>JAQGAV010004489.1:0-10236 GCA_034691345.1 Phasmarhabditis papillosa | reverse complement strand
CCTGTCTAAACACTTTTCTTATGGGATTGGCCCTTATAAAAACTATAAAAACAGCTTCAAAACCCTAAAGAATCCATATTTTACTCACCATGGCTACTAAAGCTGCTGCTAAGAAGACTGCTGTGCGCGGCCGCTCTGCATCCCGTCGCTCCAGGACCCGTTCCGCTTCGTCCGGATCTTCCAGTTCCAGTTCGGTCAGCAGCCGTACTCGCTCCAGAAGTGCTGGTCAATCCGCTCGCAAGGACTCCAAGGCCCGTTCCCGCAGGTAAGGAACCTATAAGAATCAGCAGTGGAGTTTCTGTCGGGCTGGGCCGCGAGCTGACTTTTGGAAAAAAAAGGCCCCGTACGGTCCGTGCAGACCATTAATAATAATAAAATAATGTTTATATGGTTAAGATATCCACTCCACTCTACTCCAATCCAATCCGCTCGCAAGGCCCCTACCTCGAGAAAGGATTCCAGCAGGTAATAAGTATATACAATAGTAATAACAGCGTCGGTTGTGGAATTTTAACGGGTCGTCGCGGGCTTCAATCAAAAAATCAAAAAGGTATTAATATCATTGTGTTAGTATTAGTATAAAAAATTCAATTTAGTTTATATTTACCTATAATCATGTCCATTAACCATTTTCCCTTTAGAAAGAGTGCTTCCCGCAGTCGTTCTAGAAGCCAGAAGAAAGTCAAGAAGACTGCCGCCCCAACTACTCGTCGCTCGTCTTCTAAATCCGAACCGAGATCTAAAGGTTTGTGGAGGAACCGTAGCTGGGAAGGAGATGGAATCATCTTTGGAAGCTTAAAATAGACTGTCATTAAATAATAATGATTAAAATAATAAAATAGAATAACTTATTTCACGAGTCAGAAGGTCGATGTTATAACAAAAAGAATTCGTCTCTTTGTATTTTGAAGAATCTCATATTTCTCTGTTGTAAGATCTAGGTTTCCTGCGTATTATCCCGGAGAGAAGTGGTGATAGAATCGACACCGAAGGCTTACGAGTAACCCATTTTACATTCTTGTTTACATAATACCGCTGCTTCTAAGATACCGCGCTTAAAACCTAGCACTTGATAAGGAATCTTCCAGCCAGGCAAACACGCCCGGAAATGGCAATAAAAATCTTCCGGATATTTTGGAGAGCCCAAACAAACTCTGAACCAGTTTATCTAAACTAATTTCATATATTTCAGTTATCCGTGACCGTACCGGACGTCTCCGCAGTGCCAGAACTGGAAGATTCGTCGCTGAGAGTCGTTAGAAACAGACAAAAATACTGAATAAATACTTATGAAAATGTTTTGTTCTTTATTTGGGGATGTGACTGAAGGGTTCTATCTAGTAAGCTACCGAGGCTTCGGTGGGGACAAACTTTTTGTTCTTCTCTTCACAAGCTTAATACATACGACTGATTCAATTGAACAATCATATTGCGGATATCATCAAAAAAGGAAATAACCTTGGCAAAGTCGAACCAGCGACCTTCCGCTTACCTGACAAGCGCTCAAACCACTGAGCTACCTAGGCTTGGATCGTTGTTGGATTGCCAATAACTGAGAGCATCTAGTTATTACTGGCCCATCAAGTCAGTAAATACCACAATAATTTTTCTTTCTATAATTGAAAACTGAGCAACTCGGAACCATTTTGAAAGCAAAATTTTGCAAAACTGCGTATCGAGTAAAGCCTGAGCTTTGCAGTCTAGATTTTGAAACAGAATAATATGTTTATTTATATTTTGTTTATAAGAATATACAATAAAATAGTTTATTTCCTTAAAATACACTGTAAACTGTCTCTTTTTGAGCACTTTGTAAACATGTACATAATAAGGTCGGCACAGTCTGGTTGCAGCTTAATCGGTAGACTTCTACACAGCGATATAAACAGCCACAGTAACCAACACCATTTCTAAATAACAGTCGGTTGGTTGGAATAGACGGTCTTGCTTAGAACAGGGGTCGGCCCCGCCGTGCCCGTGAAAAAGCCACCCCTGTCTGACAGTACCGGATGTTTTGCTGTTTCGGCTCCGTTTAAATATTTTTCGATTTCTTCTTTGGTGGTTATTTGATGGAATATCGATTGAAAAAAGTGAATTAGAAATCCAAACCGAATGCGAATCGTACTGTCTTCCTAAAAATGAGAAATTCTGTATCGACGATCAGTGGTCGTATGCACCAATATTCCGGGCGGGCGGGGCAGAGAGTCGTGACGTCATTGGCATAAGTAATTGGCGCCGGGGTTAAATTGATGCGCCAGTAATAAACCCCACGTCACAGCTCACCGCCCCGCCCGCCCGGGATATTAGTGCATACGGCCAAAGCTGACTTCAGTTTAACGTTTTAGTTCGGGTCGGTGTTGATCGAATAACCTCGAATACAGCCCATTAAAACTGCACCAATCGCGCAGGACTGGAAAAAGCCGGCCCCGCTTGCGAAGCTCGCTCGGTTGATATTCATTGTTCGTCTAAAACAACGGGCTTTTCACAGGCCGCCCGGTCTACCCTGCTCCACCCCTTTTGGGTCAATATTTCTAAATTTTATGCATTAGATTTAGACTAAATCCAAATGAAAGTGAAATTAAATAGAAAAAAGAAATATGTTGTGTTAAATCCCACAAACCTCCATAAAATGTTGAAAATTAACAAGATTCATTCCGTTTTCGGACATTCTTTCATACCAGTCGGCTATGTCTTTTGTCTCTTTGTCCATTATACGTTCTATATCCTCATATTCAAGACTATAATAAAAATAAGATAAAACAAAATAGGATTATACATTCTGTATATAGTCTGTCTTCCTATCTACGGTCCGCGCGCCGTCGCAAAGATGGGCAGCGGACGCGTAAATTTAATTAACTGATCGTACGTTTGAAGGCAGACTATACAATTGTTGATCATTATATTTACACATTCTATTATCTTAGTCTAAAGATCCGAATTGGTTGTAAACACAGGAGACTGAACTGAATTTAATCACGAGCACAGGGCTCCACAAACCTGTCGCCGGCCTTGGCCAATTGGGATAACCTTTTGGAAAATATTTTGAGTTTAGGAACTCTGCTTCAGGAAGGAAACGGAAATTTCGAAGAAAAGTATTCATGATTCAATAGCCTGGGGTGGGAATTTTATAGACCGCAGGCGGAGTCTTCAGGAATCGACCCAAACCCAGGGGTCCTCTCGAAAATACGGGCCCGGGCCGGCCCGCATTTTTGCCGCCCCTGTCCTAACCGAGCCGGCAGGGGCTGCGCCATTCCAACCCCTAATTTCAGCTACTTACAGTATGTGTCTCGGCTGTGTTGGTGTAAAAGTAAAACAGTCGGCTCCTCTTTTTTGAAAATCAATATCTAATGTGACAGAATCATAGAAATACTTCAGAATTAGAAGAGAACAAATGTAGATAGGCTGTAATGGAAGAATATAGATTATACAAACTAAACAAAATAGAGGTTACACAGCATAAACGGCCAATTCCGACCTCGTGCCCTTATTCACTTATTTAAAATATTGTTTTCCGTAAGATGTAATCTCTAAGTCTATATGTACAACATATTTTATTAACACTCTACAAATATAATAGGAATGTCTAGAGTTCTTATTCAAATTGAAAGCACAGAGATTCATGTGAGAGCCCTAAAATTGTAGTTTTAGGGCTCTAACATGAATCTCTCCAATGTAGAGTAAACATTCACAACTCATCTAACCGTTTTTCTAGCAATAAGATCTGCCATGGCTGGTCTTTTATAAGGACCTGCCCTTATGAGATTTTGATTTTTACTCAGGCCACCAGGCCAGTTTAGCAACCCTGATCCAACGATCTTAAAACACTTTGTGTCTTATTGTTTGAAATAATTAAAAAATTCTTTCCCACTCGCGGTTTGCTGCCAAAACCAGCAGTTGAGTTTGAATGTATTCGTCCGATCCGGGCAGCAACCGTTTTCTTACTGTCTGGCCCTTGAGCAACCCTTACCAAGACCAAGTCCTTCTCATACGACCCGTTCATTCCTACCTGAGGTATGTATCCATATAACCTGCATTCGACTGGTGAGAGATAGTTGGCTGAGTATTCAATGTATTCATTAATAGAACCCATTTTACGCAGTGGAATAACTCTTGCGAAAGAATGGTTGAGCTGGCTCTCGAAGCGATTTAATACAGTAACCTGGTCATTGCTCTGAACAGACTGCGACCTAAAAGACATTACTTTAGCTACAGAGATGTACTGGAAAGTGTATAATTAATCACCCAATTACTGCCTCTTTAGCAGCCTATACTACATCGCGTCGGTACTACTCTATCCACGGCGACGCGACTTTTTGCCTTCAAAAAAGGTTCTGAATTGCCCAATTTCCAATTTTTGAAGGCAAACCGCGCATCGAAAACTTTGGGACTAATATTTCAGTCCGTATGGTTTGAGTTATAATGGAGTTTTTATAGGATTTTAGAATTTTGCAGGCAAATTGCGTGCATTGCAAATGCAATTTTGAACAGTAAGAAGGCGCCAAAAGCTGGCACGGTGTTCCTAAAAAAGTTCAGATACTTGGCCCATTGCTAGGTCAGCAAATGGCCCGACAGGGGGCCGAGGCTGTAAAACTGTGACAACGGGTTGGCCCTTTCCCACCACTGATCTCGCTAACCTTTTATTTCTAACAATTTGTACTGCGTAGTTGGCTGAGTATCCATTTAAATACATTAAAATAGCGGCTATTACCATGCCTGTTCGCCCGTGACCCGCATGACAATGGACGGCTATTCGCCCTAAACTGGCAAATATAATATTCTTATATTGTCGGATTCGACAGAATTCATGTTTTTCGCACCGCGCCTGCTGACAAATTGCAAGCTCATATATTGCAGGTGCAATTTTGTACGGTGAAAAGACACGAGCTGGCCCTGTATTTGCCGGCTAGGACAAAATCCGAATTCTTTACCATCCGTTATTACTCTTGAATACAGTATATAATCAATAACCGGTTAATAGTTAGTGACAAGAATCGATGCGCAAAAACTGATCGCAGACCTTTAACTAACCGTCTTTTAAAGAATTTCCAGCAACTTTGGCTATATCAAGTAGATGCTGTGGAGAACACGCACCGAAATCCTTTATAGGAAAATTAAAGTAGAAAACTAAAATAAAATAATATTATATAGTCTATATTTAATATGCTTGCTTTTGTTCTAATAATGAAAACAAATTGAAAAATAGTACTATTTTGAAGACGAACATGTCAGGGAACGGGTTAGGTTCCTTTTTGGAGAAAAGTGGTAGGAGATAGGGCTGGCAACGGGCCGGCCCGGGCCCAATGGCGGGCCTGGAGATAATGTCCTGTAAACTTTTATATTTCTCCCTGAACAAAAACAGTTATATAGTTAGCGATTAGCTCTAGAACATAGCCAATCTTGAAACGCAGCGAAAATTGGCAAAAACGGGCGGGATTGCAAGCCTAATTTAAAATGGTGAATCTAACAAATATACATAACTTCTATGATGATGGCCTACAACGTCATTTTTAGCTTGACCAAAAATATCAATTTCTAATACAGCTATAAACAATTCTTTGCAAATTGCGGGCCGGCCATTTCCACCACTGGTTGGAGACAAAATTGTTTCGAATGTAAAGTTACATCTAGAGGGATTAACTCACTATTATTCCTCATTAGCTCTTCCGGATCATAGCTGAATCCTGATGACGTCACACCTTCACCGCAGAAAGCGTGTTCGCCTATTTCTTCTAAGTTTATTACCGTATTTATACGCATTCTAAACTTGAATTATTTACAATCTTTAATATTCTACACCGGTGGCTAAATATTTACAATAGCTCTGACACTGTTATGGTTTCAATACTAATGTGTTTGTGGAAGTCCTGCGAGACTTGGATCACAGTGGAGGGTCAGACCGGCCTGCATAGCAGAGTTCCACCGCTGCCGGAGTCATATGATAACGGTAATACATGCTTTGAATTGTTTATACTCCTTCTAATGGATCACAACATGTTGAAACAGTCATTTTCTGTCGGTTAAGAATAAGGCCTATGACTCATACAACGAACACCCTGATGAGCAATTTTATATGGTCCCACAACGAGAACCTCCAGATCTTAGCATTTCTTTAGCAATTTTATGTAAACATTTTAAGATTAGGTTGTTATTTGTGCATGATTACTGTATTCTTAACCCAGTTTTGACACGATAAACAATACTGGCAGGTTTTGGCACATCGCCTGAACTATGGGTTCAACATGTTTTGGGATATCCACAGAAGTGAGAACGGTATAGGACACAGCCAGTCGAATTAACCATTTAGGCACAGTGCCAAAACCTGCGAGTGTGCTTTATGTTATCGAAACTGTGATAAAGAATACACAAACCATTCCCCAAAATTCTTCCATATCTTAAAAGAAGCACCAATTTTCATTAAATAAGTAGTGCAAAAGTGGTAGATGTGCCAAGTTATTGTTGTGGGACCACCTTAAATTTGATCAGTAGGTTTTCGTTTCAAGAGTCGACGACCTTTTTCTTAAATGAACGAAAATGACTATTTCGACTAGCTGTGAGGGCTGTAAATTGTAGAGGCCAGCCTATTCTCACCTCTGCTTCTATTATTTATTAGTCTATTTATTTGTAGCAAACAAACCCTTTAAACTGTTCTATGATCCTAAATTCATTGAAATGTACACTACACAGTCTGCTCATTGCAAGAATATTCTCAGTTATCCTTAATAAAATAGTGTAAGTTAAGCAGATTTTCGAATATAAAATTGATGAAAAGCGGTTAGCATAGCAATACAGAACAGTCCCTCACACCACAGTCGAAATCTGGGCCCAATATCTTGAGGCCAAAATATCCGGGGACCAAGGTATTAGGGGGACAGAAAAAATGAAAAATTTCAAAAAGCCTGTAGTAAAGGTTACACAGAGTGGTGCTAAATTTAAAGAAGAGTGGCATGTGTGCCTAAGCCAAAAAAGGACTATTATTCGCAGAAATTACTTTTGCTACAGCATTTTTTTGAAATTTGGGCTTTTCCGCCCCCTGGATATCAATCTTGGTCCCCAAGAAAGTGGGTAAAAACGGGAATGTTCCCAAATCGACTCCTTGATTACTAAAAAAACTACAATGCAAAATGGTACGATCCCTGTAACTTTCTTACTACAGTTATATCCTTTCAAGACTCATCTACAGTATACCTCTATTAGTTTCGCGGTAGGACCCACCAGGTAGAATATAGTCCTGGAATGTCTTCCTTTAGACAATCGCTAGCTCGCGGTACACAGTACTTGCACATATTGCCTTTACAATATAGTCTACATTTACTGTCTTCGGGCGTGAGGTTGAGAATTCCAGTTCGAATACGCGAATATGTTGGTCGAGCTAAACAAATGAGGATTCCTAAGAATTTTTTTAGGCTTTTTAGGTAGTGGCTGCCGGAATTAAGTTTTAAAAGCTTATCAGGGGAAACTGAAATTGATTTAAGCTTTTTTCCTCTGTTTCGCTCTATAAACTTGAGTTACGTTGGAATCTAGAATTCCGAACTGCCGGGAAACAGAACCGTCATAAAAGAAACTATTCTTATCTGAACTGTTTGCAATCGCCATCACAATAGTTGCGTTTTCTGAGAATCCTTAAAGTTCGCAAAGTATTTCCATATATATATACTTTACTTTATTCCATGCAATACGAAGTTCCTATTGGGAAATTACGTCCTTTACACAAAAGTATTATTATATGCAAACAGGGCTACGAAGACGGTCTGCCCGAACAGGCCTGAAAATGGCAGTCGTCTGCCAATTAAGGACCCACATTTGTGGCAGGCCCGTCGGCAGCCATGAATGCGAAATAATACGAGAAAAAGTAGAGGCATTACAAATATTAATTCCTCGCGTTTACGAATATCACCCCCTAGATGAAACCCCACAATCGACAATAATAACAATATTTCGCATGAACTTGCCTGGCTTCTGACTGTGATTCCACATAAATAGAAAAAAATAGCGAGTAAATATCTCTCTATAAGCTGCGGTAATTATTTTGAGAAAGCATGTCTGGAATGCTGCGTCGCCACGGCAACCAGCATAATCCAATAACAAGACCGAAACTTAGCCAACAGCTCCATAGGTAAACACATTTAGTGGCGGATATTGAAGACTTCCTGGTCTTACAGAATTAATCCGGTATTCCAGGGGTGCTCGAAAGGTTAATAGACAAATTCGCCTTGGGAGATCCTGATTCCTGAATACGGACGACTTTGCATTTGGGAATGATAAACACTCATAAAGAAAGGGATTTCACATGAGAATATTCACAAGAAATGTTGAAACAAATGAAAGTATGATATCACACAACAGACATACTAAATTTCGGGTGCTTCATAAATGCATCTCCAAGAAACTAACAAAAATATATTATTTACTAGAACATATAACAAAATACCCTGAATACAATAAAAATGCGTATATTATGCGAATAAAAGATCACAACCTAAGAACTGAAATGTCTGCAGTTCTAAACAAAAATTCTCTCATAAACCGGGAGTGAAAGAAGGAAAAAAGAGACCCGCAAATTGGTAAGACTGATACAATTCAATAGGCGAACGAGTTACCTATCTGAATCTTTTGCTCGGTCCGCATTCCAGAAGACGTTCAGTCATATCTTTCTGTAAAAGTCGATTATATCAAAGAACAACATAGACAAATTAGATAGAAAACATGTTCAACTTTACCGGAAAGAAAATATTGGCAGATGTTTTAGATTAGAGGCCGCGAGATGCTAATGAGACGAATTCGCAACAAAAATCTTTCGCACAAAGCTAGCAATTTTGCCGATATTAAACGAGCACGAAAATTATTGCAAGAAATCAATAACGAATTGTCAAACGCAATAAGCTTCATGTAAATTCGATATAGCGCTACTAATATAAGTTTATCAATCTCACCAATGCTTCCAACTCCTTAGATGATACCATATTATGTTCCGTTATGAAAAAGTAGAAATGTTTGTAAAGAGTATTTGCATGCGGCTCCTAAATGTAATGATATATTCTGCTAAACACAAAATTAATTTACCGCTCCTATCTCAACAATCCGTTCAAAATGGTGAATATAAACATGAACGAAAACCCGGAACAACCGAGTTAAAATTTTCTTGCAAATCTGCCTGAAGTCCTTGGGAAACGGAATAGCTAAAAAAGAAGCAGTGTTATAAGCTACAATAAATACTTACTAGTACACGATGGAAATATATTTTCATCGTTAATTCGCGTTTCTATCCAGTCCATAAGTAGAGCCATATAATCAGGAGCTGGGATTCTAGTTGGCTTTTTATAGTTGACACCGTCTTGCCATAAATATTCATATCTGAATAGGTAGAACATGTTTAATAACACAAATAAAAACGTCACCTTGGTCCTCCGGACATTGTTGGACAAGACTTGGCGGTACATATATCCGAAAGTGTACCATATAACAAGTTGATTCTATTGAAGAAGTCAACGGCTTAATAATATAAATAGATAAAGATGAATTTCACGAACTAACTATGAACAGCTAGCCAATCGTCGAAGTTTTCACTGGGCGGGAGACGTACCGCCGCTCTCAAATCCACTCCAGAATGCAGAGTGGCTTCCGCTTGTTTGTGGAGTTGATACCGCATGGTTCCTTGCGGAAATTTCTTTCTTGGCCGAAAGGTCTAAATTGTATGCATGAATTGCTAAGACTTATGTACAACCAACCTTGTGCTTGTTAACCTGTAGAAAATCCAGAAAGCTGGTCATTTTACACTGGCACCGTTTTAGAGGAGAACCCTATCTAGATTGAGTAAAGTTATTTTATAATAAACAAGAATGAAAAACAAATTAACGAGAATTTATAAAATATAAACGGAAGGGGCAACTCTATCGATCCGAACATGAATGTTGGTGGGTTTTTAGTCATGGCGCTGTCATGCATGACATCGCAGCTGTCAACGGAACAATTAGCAAAGCAATCCTCTACGATTTATTCATTCAAAACGATTAAACTAATAATTTTCTTTTAATGTTTGTTTATAAGTGTGATTGAGGTGTTGGTTGAAGAATAGGATCCAACAGTTTGAGAACCTCCAAAGCACAACCCCAGAACACGGAAATCCCGGAACCACCGTGACCGTAATTGTGGATAACTGGTACCTAAAGTATGTGACGGTGGACAGGATCATTTCGTAATTATACCTCAGTTCCACTTATTTTCACCTTTTCCGCCTCA
>JAQGAV010004488.1:0-10237 GCA_034691345.1 Phasmarhabditis papillosa | reverse complement strand
ATCCTAGATGAGAATAAAAAAGCAAAAGCGTTAAATCCTATGAGAGCTGCAGCCTTGTATACAACATTTCCAGAAATCACTTACTCGGTTAGTTTTACACAAATAATACACATTGCCTATATGAAGAACAGGCCACGGTATCATTACTCAGAGCTGTTGACCCGTCCCGGCCGCTTTTTTGGACTTCGGCCGGCCCGGTCCTTCGAATTAACATATAATCCTGCCCGGCCCAAGATTTGGAACTCCGGCCGGGCCGGGCGGGTTAACAGCTCTGTCATTACTGCAATCAAACGTTTCTTAGTTTATGCCCATCAATAAGTATTTATTTCCTGTAATAGCACCTATCACACAATAAATGCAGATTTCTACGGCGCACGGTTTCGGCATTCCGGAATCTTCTGAGCAGAGTCGGCTCCTTTCTAATATTCAGTCTTTGTGGGCACGAAACATGGGATAAATAAGCTGCTGGTTTCCCAAACCTTCGGCAGCTACGGGGGTCGAACCCACAGCCTCAGATCCTCAATGCTAAAAAACTGCATCCATAAATGTTTACATTACAGAACTACGGTTATCTTGGCTATTATTTTAGCCAAAGAAGAAGAAAGAATAATGCGAATTTATTACAAAAAATGTTCATATATTTAACAACTGTTATCAATAGGTTAGGTTGTTGTAGACTCGGTTTAGTATTACATCAGAAGTTCCAAATCAGATATGGGTATTATTTCAGACGCTTGGTTTCAAGACTATGTCGATATTCGAGTTTGTGATTACCAAAGGGTTCCTGGATCGTTTGATCAAGATGGTACCAAAGTTAGTATGATACTTCTAGAAGAAAACAGAATATAGTCGATGGGCAGTTCGCTTGCTGGGGTATACTGTCAGTTTTGCAAAGAAGCGCGGATACCCTAAAATCCAAACGGATTAGCGCTACAGCGCAGTATTTACAGTATTTCACCCGCAAGGTTTGGTACTTCGACTATATACATGTTTGATTTATATGGTTAAATATTTCGACGAGGTTCATATTTTCTCCAATCGTGACTATAAATTCTAGGAGAACCATGTTCAAATAAACAAAAAAAAGCACTGAAAAGATTAATTTTTTTAAATGCATCTTTTCAGAGGTGCAACTTGCTGGAACTTCCAAAAATGCACTTTCCAAATATCCGGGAACGATCTAATCAATTTGATAAAGACATATGAGATAGCTGATCTATGTCTACGTGGGGAATTTGTGCAACCAATTGTTACTGATCTTGTAAGTATAATGAAAGGACAAAATATAGTCTTAAACTATAGATATGGAAACAGACTATATTATAACTGAATAAGTCAAAACAGTCAAAACACGTAAAAATGTGTTACATTTTTACCAACTATAAGCAGCAAATCATACCAACAATAAATAGCAAACACTACTGTAGGCGGTTGTCCATATACGAGTATTGTAGTCAAATTGGTCTTTGTATTTTTTGAAATATCACTAGATTCTCCGAGAGTGAGGTTGTTCCTGGCTGAACTATCAAACAGAGAGACTGTCGAGCTGAAATCACAACTCAACTGAAAAAGTATAAAGAGTGTTTTTATGTCTTTCAGTTATCACTTGAGCTTAGAATAGGCAATATGTCATACAAATATGAAATATTGTCTTTTTTTGGAAGTAGGATTGAACACAAAATTAAGTAGCGTCACCATAAGATGTCCCAATTACAAAAATCTTTTACTTGGACTTCCATTATCAAATATATATTTAGGATATCTATTATAATAACTATCTAATCACTTTTAAACAATATTTTCAGCATTTGTCTCTTGTTAAAAACAATGTGAAAGTGTTCAACACCAGTTTAACTGGATCGAAGCCGTGGTCGACTTTCATCTTTCGAGAAATAACCGACATAAGTCTACAGAATTGGTATTATAATGATACTAAAACAGTTGACTTAAATAGTCAGAAGACTAATTTAACATTACAAGGAGTATGGGAGTTTGTAAAGGTGAGATAGAAGAAGGTCAAACCAAATTCGGAATTGTAAACGTTTCAAAGATATTCCAATTTACAAAGAAGTACGGATATTCAATTAAAATACGACGAATTGAACTCCAGATAAACTTCAAACATGACTCCATATAAGTTTAGTTAAATTATATATTACGAATATAAATTCATTAACTTTTTCTTATTCAGAAAATTTGCTCTAAACGTTTGATCTCTAAAGAAGAAAGAAGCTATAACTTTGGTAGAATAAAATGCGCGGATGATCGTTATATTGCGATTATTCAACGAGATTGCAAATTTATTTGGAAGGTTTCGGAAGAAGAAATGGAATATACGGTAAAAAGAAATCTACACTACTGGGTAGCACATGACGAATAAGTGACATTTGGCTCTTAAAAGTTTTAGGGCACGACCATACGTATTTATCCTTTTCTGCTTTAAATCCTGGACGAAATTCTTTACTTTTGGATAGAGTCTCGCTTCCTAGTAAATAGTATACTGCGCCTGGATCAGTCGCTAGGCTCCTGGGTGCCTAAGCAGCGCTCTCGCGTCCACTTCTATAGTTTCACTTTGACGCTGAACGCGCTCTAATACAAATGGCAGCCATATGACCGCAGTCTCACATTATGGTTGACTGAATACACTTATATAGTCAGTTATCCATTTTCTCAAAGAGAATAGTCTCTAAATTAATCAGTTAGTCATGAATATATAGTAAAAAGTTGTTACACCTCGAAACGTTTGGGTTTAAGACACGAGAAAGCGGACAAAACTGTTTGAAATTCTTCCCATTGATGTTCTTTCATTGTTGTGATACAATTATTTATAATAGACTTAATTATAGATAAAACACCTTGAAACTGGCTACACATTCAAATTTGCTATTCAGGCCATCTTCAGAAAATCCACTAAAACTACTGTTTTGTAAGTCATATTCATCAACATAAATACAGAAAATCAGCGGAAGATCTGGTCTGAATTGTGTATTCTAGTAAAGTTCTTTATCTTCGGTCTTATTCCTACTCATTCACTTTCTTACATGTCTTGGTTCACAAAAGAATCACACCAAAAGATAATAATGAATTCCTAAACTGACAATATAATAAAGTTACTTTAACTATAAACTATGTCACTATTATATTAAAGGTTTTAGTTGTAGGTTTTCTAAACCTTTTGTCTTTAGGAATGAACTAACAGCTATGCGTGATACATTGCAAGAAAGAAGAAGAGTAGAAAACCCTCCTCCGGAGTAAGAAAGACCAAAAACTTAGTATTAATCATATCAAGTATTCCAAACTTTTAGTTTCTGAAAACCAAACTTTCATGATACTAGTTTGCTTTCCCCAATAGACTAATCTCACAGTCTGCAACATTTGGTACATGCCATTTTTTCTGGGACATCGGGAAATATGACTATCCGATCGTTTTATAAAAGTTTTCTCAGAAATATTAAATTAGTAAAATATTTTACATCTTGCACATGGATGCTTTCTATTTTCAGTTATACGGAATTCTACAAAAAATGCGATGAACTTCGCACAAAAATATTTGACGACTGGACTGCTGTGTAAGTACCAAGTAGTCACTAAAGTTTGAGCATCTCGGACTAAAAAATGACCCCAAGCTTGAAATTCGAACTTAGGTTTTTTAAATCTCAATTAACTTAAACTTGTTTTCTAAACTAATATTATTATAGCTACTAGAATTAAAATATGCATTAATTTATTTTTAGCCATGGAAAGATATAAATATGTTCCGACAGCAAATACAGCGACATCCTACGGGTATATGCAGTACAATGATGTATATACGATTGGACTCTCTGCAAATGTTTTGTGAATTTATATAATGTAATCTTACATGTAATGTTAATATTATCATTATTCCATTATCAGTTTCATTTCGATATTTTTTGTTCTACACTTATTGTTAGATAATGTCATTTTTATAGTTATTGAATTGAAAATTTAACCACCAAACAATTAATCCTTGGGGAGCGGTGGTCCAGGAATCAGTAAGCTTTCCTCATAAGCAGCCTGAGTGTTCAAGTACCCCTGAAGTACAGAATTCGCTTGTTACATGACCACCGCTCCCTAAAGAGTCTTCGTCTCACATATAAACAACAGTGATCTCTTGTTTCTACTAATAAATAAGATTTTGAATGTTATTTAGTACATAAAAGTAAAATATAATCATTATTCAAGTACACAATGGTCAGTTAAAATTTGAAGAAAAAAATGCCTAGAATGGGGATCGAAGTGACCTCTTGCTTGATAATTTTATGTAATATCGAAGCTGGCCTGGCCAGGACAACAGCTCTGACAAAATATATCTACTTCTCTCGATATTGGAACGTTCACAAGTAAAATGATCGAAGCCGGCGCGTGGTTAAAAATTTTCAGCCCGCATCCCATATAGGAAACTACCAAAGTGGAGCATTCTATGGGCCGCGGGTATCCTCGGTGCTCGGGTGGGAGTGATAAAACCTGTTTCAAAAAAATTGGTATTTTCGAAAATCTGACAATCTGGTTTTGCCAAAAACTGTTTTTTGCCAAAGCCCAACCCTAGAATTGTTTTCAATACACTGAATATACTGTAGGTAGAAGTTCTCACAGTTGAAAGTGAGAAAAAAGTGCATTTTCTTGTTTGATAAAGAGTTAATACAATGATTTAATATGAACTTACCACATGTTGTGTTCACCAAAAGATTGAATGCTCGAAAGAAGCCATGTCGGCTTAGAAGATTCCGGAATGAACGGCCGAAATACTCCGCCCAAGGAACCAACATCTATTGTGTGAAACGTGCGATCACAGAATATGCATACTTTTATACTTGTATACCTATGAATTGCCTAGCCTTTCAGTTGGATTAATGTTTTACGCTATGAACCTCTGATTATTATTGACATTATATTCGCGAGACACATGAACATTTTGAATCGTTCTGTTCGTAAACTTTAAAATTGTCTTCTCTATTTATATTTAAAGTTTGTAAAGATTGTTTATTTATTAGTAGAAACACGTGATCACTGATGTTTATATATAAGACGAAGAACCTTTAGGGAACGGCAACCAGATAACAAAGCGAATTCTGTGTTCGGGGGGATATGAACCATCGGTATCAGCGTGCTTATGAGGCAAACTTACTAATTAATGTGCCACCGCTCCCCAAGATTTAATTGTTTATCGTAAAATCTTCAATTCAATAAGTATAAAAGATTGTTTAAAGGAAAACAAAAAATAATGTAATGATACTGATAATAGAATAATGATAATATTAACATTAAATGTAAGAATACATTATATAAATTAACAAAACATTTGAAGAGAGTACAATCGTATAGAAATCATTGTACTGCATATACCCGTAGGATGTCGCTGTATTTGCAGTCGGAACATTTTTTACAACTTTCGATGGCTAAAAATTAATTCACTCAAATTTTAATTCTAGTAGCTATAATAATTACAGTTAAGAAAACAAGTTTAAGTTAACTAACACCAAGTGGTGCAAAATGCAGTTTTTATTCATTTGATGCTTTGAGCTTTAAAAAACTTAAGTTCGAATTTCAAGCTTGGGGGTCATTTTTAGTCCGAGATGCTCAACCAGGTTGGGAATTTGGCGGGCCGGCCGGGTCGGGGCCAAAAATTTGAGAAACGGGCCGGCCCTTTCCCAGCCCTGTGATCAACCTTAGTTACTACTTAGAACTTACACATCAGTCCAGTCGTCAAATATTTTAGCACGAAGTTCATCGCGTTTTTTGATGAATTCCGTATAACTGAAAATAGAAAGCATCCATGTGCAAAGATGTAAAATATTTTAATAATCTTGATCCCAGAAAAAACTTTGATGAAACTATCGGATAGTCATCTTTCCCGAAGTCCTATGAAAAGGGCATGGACTAAATGTTGCAAACTATGAGATTAGTCTATTGGGGAAAGCAAATTCGTATCACGGAAGTTTGTTTTCAGAAACTAAAAGTTTAGAATATTTGATGTCATTAATATTAAGTTTTTGTCTTTCTTACGATGGAGGAGGGTTTTCAACTCTTCTTCTTTCTTCGAATGCTTCACGCGCAGCTGTTAGTTCATTCCTAAAAACAAAATGTTTAAAAAACCATAAACTAAAACGTTTAAAATAATACTAACATAGTTAAAGTAATTTTATTATATTGTCAGTTCTGGAATTCATTATTATCTTTTATTGTGATTTTTTAGTGAACCAATACATATAAGAAAGTGATTGTGTAGGAATAAGACCGACTTTTTGGCAAGTTTGCCCGGGCAGGAAAGAAGTCGAAAAGATGGAAAACGTTTCCCAGGTTTAGATTAAATAACTTTAATAGAATACACAGCCTAGACCAGAAGCGCCGTTGATTTTGTGTATTTATAGTGATGAATAACTCACAAAACAGTAGTTTTAGTGGATTTTCTGAATATGGCCTGAATAGCAAATTTGAATGTGTAGCCAGTTTCAAGGTGTTCTATCTATAATTATACATATTATAAAGCTATTATTTCAGGAGAATAAATGGAAGTAAATGGAAAGATTATTTGTCGGATTACTCGTATTCTAAACCCAAAAGATTCAATGCATAACAACTTTTCACTATAGTCGGCGGACAAACTATATGCAAGTTAAAGGTGTAAGTGCTCATTTTAAAACGCGCAAAATAGTTATATTCATTTTGTCTATGAAAAATAAGTTAGATATGGTGTTGTACATTGCATCCTTGACTAATGGGCGTTTTCGCGCGCCATTGCTGGCCGCGCTCCAATATATTTTGCAGTTCGTACAAAATACCCTTGCATAAGCCTTGGCTGCCGACTATATACATATATTCGTGATTGACTTACTAATTGATTAATTTAGATACTATCCTCTTTAAGAAAATGGATAACTGACTATATAACTATATTCAGTCAACCATAGTTACTACCCAGTACTGTTGATTTATTTTTACCGTGTATTCAGGATGCGTTTCCCTTTCCTCTTCTTCCGAAACCTTCCAACTAAATTTGCAATCCCGTTGAATAATCGCAATATAACGATCATCAAGGCATTTTATTCTACCAAAGTTATAGCTTCTTTCTTCTTCAGAGATCAAACGTTTAGAGCAAATTTTCTGAATTAAAAAAAGTTAATGAATTTATATTTGTAATATATAATTTAACTAAATTTGGGAACATAATCTTATTGTTAAAAATTGGAGGCATGTTTGAAGCATATCCAAATGTGTCATATGTCAATTGATTGAATATGCATCCTTCTTTGTAAATTCGAATATAACTTTTACAATTCCGTATTTGGTTTGGCCTTTTTCTAGCTCACCTTTACAAACTCCCATATTGCTTGTACTGTTAAATTAGTCTTCTGACTATTTAAGTCAACTGTTTTAGTATCATTATAGTACCAATTCTGTAGACTTATGTCGGTTATTTCTCGAAAGAGAAAAGTCGACCACGGCTTCGATCCCGTTGAACTTGTGTTGAAGACTTTTACATTGTTTGTGACAAGAGACAAATTCTGAAAATATTGTTTAAAAGTGATTAGATAGTTATTTTAATAGATAACCTAAATATATATTTGACAATGGAAGTCCAAGTAAAAGATTTTTGTAATTGGGACATCTTATTGTGACGCTACTTCCTGGTGTGCCCAATCCTACTTCCAACAAAAGAAAATATTTCATATTTGTATGACATATTGCCTATTCTAAGCTCAAGTGATAACTGCAAGATGTAACAACACTCTTTATATATTTTCAATTGAACTAGGACTTCAGCTGGACCGTCCCTCGGTTTGATAGTTCAGCTATGAACAACCTCACTTTCGGAGAATCTAGTGATAATTCAGAAAATACAAAGACCAACTTGAGTACAATACTCGTAAATGGACACCCGTTATAGTAGAGTTTGTTATTTATTGTTGGTATGATTTGCTGTTAGTAAAGATCAAACGCCATTTGTACGGTATTAAGGCGGTATTTTGACACTTCAATATACTTACAAGATCAGTAACAATTGGTTGTTTAAATTCCCCATGTAGACATAGGTCGGCTATCTTATATGTCTTTATCAAATTAATTAGATCGTTCCCGGATATTTGGAAAGTACATTTATAGAAGTTCCAGCATGTTGCACCTCTGAAAAGCTGCATTTAAAGAAATTAATTTTTTTAGTTCATTTTTTTGCTTATTTGAACATGGTTCTCGCAGAACTTATAGTCACTGGAGCTCCTTTGCAAAACTGACCGTATACCACCGCAAGCGAACCACCCATCGACTATAGTCGTTTTCTTGAAACAGAATCAAACTAACTTTGGTACAATTTCCATCAAACCATCCAGGAAACCTTTGTTAATTACAAACTCGAATATTGACATAGTCTTGAAACCAAATGTCTGAAATAATACCAATATTTGATTTAGAACTTCTGATGAAAGTAGCGTCTATAACCTTCGACGTCGACCTCAGCGTCAACGTCATGTTTGAGGTCGGGATGGCTACCAACGTCACGGTCGATGTGCTCTCTCTAACCAATTGAGATCACTTTCTTCATCAATAGTCCTGTTTAATGTTATTATATGACTCACGGCACAGAGCGCAGCTCGGGCAATTCTTTTAACTCACTTCTCTATTAAGTTAACAATTGAACCCACCTATTATGTTATTGATTCCTATTACTAATTAATTAAATATTCTCTTTCTATTCTAGATATATATTATTAGGGAAAGAGCGTACAAAGTCGACGTCAAAATGACGTTGACGTCATGGTTATAGACACTACTGAAATACGAAACAGAGTCTACAACAACCTACCCTGTTGATAACAGTTGTTAAATATATGAACATTTTTTGTAATAAATCCGCATTGTTCTTTCTTCTTCTTTGGCTAAAATAGTAGCCAGTATAACCGTAGTACTGTAATGTAAACATGTATTGATGCAGTGCTTTAGCATAATGTGGCCACAAATACTGAATGTTAGAAGAAGATTCCAGAATGAATGGCCGAAACCCTGCGCCGAAGAAATCTAATATTATTGTGATACGAGTGATACAGGAAATAAATTAAACTCGGTTCGGAGACCAAAAGCCAGTCTTTGTTAAAGCCTTTTTTGCCAGTTCCTATTTTCAGAAAGCCAGTCCTGTAAAGAAGTTTTGAAGATATATTAATGATACCGTTGCTTTTTCGTCATATAGGCAATGTGTATTATTTGCGTAAAACTAACCGAAATTTCTGGAAATGTTTTATACATGGCTGCAGCACTCATAGGATTTAACGCTTTTGCTTTTTTATTCTCATCCAGGATACGCAACTGAGCGACCAGGAAGTTTTCTGTACCCCACACGTATCTCCACATAGTGTTGTACTCTATCCTTAAATATATATTTATGTTGTATTCTAAAGTTTTCATATAATAATATTATGTTATATCTTACATGTAGAGAGAGCATATTATAGTCGTCTTCAATAGTTATGATCAAGTGTAAAGAATTCAACGCTTGACTGAGCCCCTATTGCGAGCACCGCGCCAGCATCTAACGGCTACTCTCTGTTCAATATTCTACTTTGCAAGTATTGGCGTGCAATTTGCCAGCAAGTGCGGTGTTAAAAATACTATAAATACGCAAGCGACAATCCATTATTACTCTCGGCGCTGACTATATACTTTAATAAACAGTTTATTTTCAAAAAATCATTAAAAAGACGAGGCGATTTACCGAGGCACATTATTTACGAAATCTGTTCTCATCATACTATCCTAAAACTGCTGTTTTGGTAGAACATATATAGCACGAGTTCATTAAGAATACTTCATTATCTTATAAAACTTTGAATATATACTGCTATAGTCTGTTGCAAGAATTCGGTTTTCGAAAAAGTCGCCACAGCCGGGGCCGGCCCGTCAAATTCCCAGCTGCTGCTGCTGCTATAGTCTATTTCAAGAGCCAGGTTTCTTGCGACAATCCTAGGGAGAAGCGGTGTTATATTGAAATTAACGTAGTTTAGAAGAAAAAGAACCAGATCAATCATTTCTATTCTTTTTTTATTCTTATTATTATTCTTATTATTATTCTTATTATTATTAATACTGCTACGTAGAATACGCGCTAAAACCGAGCTCTTGCAATAGACTATATACACTTTCTATGTGTTGGTTACTAAGCGAACAGCATATGTAGTTGGTTCTTTCGTGTAATCATTAAAGTTAACATTCGCTAAATCTATATTGC
>JAQGAV010004487.1:0-10239 GCA_034691345.1 Phasmarhabditis papillosa | reverse complement strand
GTGTATATGAGCAAACTCCGCCCACTTACCTATTCTTAATTGCATTTTTCTCAAACACGTTGCTTGTCTTGTCCGGCGCATTGTATTTTTTAACCTTTTCTGTAAATTCAGTCGAAATTGCCTTACATTTCTAAAAGAATATTTGAGATGCGTTTTAGAACTATGGCTCTTGGGTTGCTGTGATTGTCTTTTTGTCCGTGTCATCTGTAATGATATACCTACCAACTGAACAATGGCCTTTGCCCACAATGATCTGTTATCCTCGTCTCCGGCTGCCACGTTTAGAGTTGCGGCAGCTTTTGGTACGGCCGCAGCCCTGTCCTTGGCAACTTTCATGGCAGACTTAATACATTAGTTACTGATAACATCACCAGCTCAGGTAACTAACCTTTTTTACTGAATTTGATTGATCATTTGGATCACCACTTGAAACCAGAGCCGGGCCAAGCGGTGTAGTGGCTGATTTTTTCGAAGAAGATTTAGATTTATCCTTCTGAATACTTGGTATATTGTTTGTTACGGACAATAAGGTGGAATTCTATGTTTTACGGATACCGGAGCTGTTAGCTCAATTTTTGAATATAGCTGTTTTGTAAACAAATTCTAGCCCTACCCTGAGAGTTCTATTATTTTATGTTACTAACAGTAATTACTTTAACAGATTGTGGAAATGCGGCCTGCCAACGAACCTGAGGAGAAGCACATACGAAGATGACAAACAGAATTGGTATAGGAAGAATATAGAATATAAGCCAGTACATCCTTAGACCGAGAAACCGATGTCCGGCTAAGCAAGCATTGAAATGAAGAGAACTAAGAAACTAACCCATTTTTAGAACTAATTTTCCCATCATCTCAGATTTCACATCAGTTCTCTCTGAGAAAAGGGAGAATAGTATGTGGGAAAAACGTCTACATAATGAATACATGGCCCTTTCTGTCGACTACGTAATATGCCACCCAATCCGAAAGTTCCGCAATCCTGAATGAAGAAAACTTGTAATAGTTAGGTAATTTATCATAAAAACAAGTTCACAAAAAATATTATAAAGTCATAGGAAAGAATACTAATGACAAAAACAGTTGCGCCGACAAAGTAAACTGAAAAAAGTGAAATCAAGAAATAAAAAAAAACGACCAAAACAAAAAAATTATGAAAACACGGAATAACGAAACTGTACAATCATAGGTATTGAAAAGGTGTTTACAATTTAACTAAATACTATGAAACCGTTAAGTAGATAAGAGAACATACATATTGGTCATTCCTTCCATGTTACGTATCGTTGTATCTACTTCTCTGACAAGATGAAATTCGACAGCCGTCAAATGATGGCAACAAGCAGCTATGATGAGTGATCGCGTTTGAGGCATATTAGCAACTTACCAAAATGAAATGGGATATTGCCTTCGGGATCCGTAACAGTGACATCAGCTTCACTATCAAGCAATAGCTTCACAACATTGTTCTACCCAGAATCAATAGCCCAGTGTAGAGCAGTCATCTGTAAATTATTAGGTCAATACAGTGCAGTTTCACTCGACATAGATGCTCGAATCATGTACAGTATTAATACATTATATAAATACACTATTGAAAATCACCAAGAATTTATATGATCATTCAATGGAATTCTGGAAACGAATTACTAAAAAAAACGAGAACTGACCACCCCTAAATTTGCATCGCATTCAGATAAAATTTGAAGATTCTTTTTTCTTTTGAAGAGTTTTCATTGTTTGAACCTCATCAGCTTTCGTTGCTACGAACCACAAGGCAGTTTCCGTATCTGCGAAAGAAGAGAAGTCAGTCTAAATGTGTGCATATTATTAAAGACGACCATGATACTAATTCAAGTTATTAAAGAAAAATATGAAATGCATTGTATTTGTAGGGGTGTGAAGACAATAAATACCGATTTAAATATCAGGGTGTAGTCCATAACCACTCTGACCAGAACGTCCGATTGCCTAGCAGCCTAGAGAGTGAGTTTAATAACTATATTAGAAATGTGTGCCATTAGTATATGAAAAAACTAACATGCATTCAGACTTTCCATTTTGTCTGTGTACGTAACATCTGCATTTGCCCTTACTGAGCCCAGGAATCAAATTTTGTGCGCTCTTTCATATCCAAAAATGATGACAGTTTGCAATCGTCTAAATAAAGCAATTGTACATGAAATAAATTGAAGTTTACCTACGCGACCATTCGTAGCTTGTTTAACCAGTCGTACAATTCCAATTTATCTTTGATTCCAATAGAGCTTACAATATTGGGCAGATATTCAGCGGCCGACTGCAATCTGTCAACGACGGACTTCTCGATGGTGTTCTATAAAGGAAATGTAAATAATAGACAACAGCAGAACAGATAAAAATGTGAACGAAATACTACGATGTGAAAATGGGCAATTAGAAAACAAGAACTTCAATAGAATAGTAATGTCAGCTAAATATACCGATGAAACAAAACAATATAATTAATTACCTGTGGCATTGAAGCATGCGCAACCCTTCGACCTCATTTGCGACAAGTAATATCCTGGATTTTGCCCCGCAGCCATCACTCATCTTCGACTTCCTGGAACACAGTAGTTATTAAGATAGATCGCAATTGTTTGGCATAAGTAAGAGAAACACGAAAAACTATTTAGAGAAAATATTACTTACACAATGTAAAAGCGACAACTTCTGGGAAATTATTTCTTTGATTCCCCGCTCAGACTCTACCATCTAAAGGCAAATAAAATACAAGTATTCTAAGAATCAGATAATTGACGGGGTGACAGCCCCGTGCAGCAGTACTGTCTAACGACCAGAAATCGTAACTTGAACTGGTTTGATCAATATGTTATTTCAGTACCTTGCTAAATCAACCTTGAGCACCCTAGGGAAAAAACCTGGTTTAAGCAGCCATTTTATTCAATAAAACACAACATACAACAAAAATATTTATTACAAATAATTATTTATTCGAGTAGAATTAGCGCAGGCAATATGAAAACACATATCAAAAATTATTCGGTATCACTGAAATACGATTCAATATAAATTGTGGTAAAGTGGTAGAATGCTCCCAGGCAGACGGAGATTGGAAGGGCTGGCACAGTGTACTTTGCTAAAAAATTGAAGGAATTGAATGAACATGGGAGAAGAACTCACTATCGAAAGGAATCGTGAAAGTAAGAATCAGGCCATAAACAACGCCGAAGACAGCGGCGAAGGTACCCACAACACTACCTGTAATTTGGAAAAACTGTATTTATAGTAAATTATAAACATACCGCTAGAAGCTGCTGCACCAGCAAGAACACCATAGAAGACAAAATCTCCCATACCAAGACGAGCGGAGTCTATAGATACAAATGATAAGTAAAGAATATTATCTAAAGCACGCTAACCATCATCCAAAGCATCGGCAGCTGTTTTTATTCCTTTCGTTTTGGTGGCTCTCTTCTTAGGTACCATATTGTAGACAGAAGACTCAGAATCCGAACCAGAAGAACTATCAGAATCATTGGATTCATCGCTTGTCGATGCGTCGCTAGCAGACGAATCCGTACCTGGGCCAGCTTAAATAACATTCATAAACTAGTCCACGATTTGCCACACCTGATTTCTTGGATGCAACAGAACCTTCTGAATCACTGTCGTCATCCTCATCCTCATCCGATTCTTCGACATTCGGTGATGTGAACATTAGGAAACGTAGAATCTTTAAGAAGCATCTTTAATACGATACTAGATAATATCATACATCAGCTCTGTAGTCTGCAGCTTTATCCTGAACAATCCGCAAGGGGCCATAGGGTGTTAAAACGGCGAACAAATCTAAAGAGAGAAAAAAGTTTAGAAGTGAATAATTTACACACCCCAGAACACAAGGGAACCCAAAACAATCCATGCAGTATAGCCGGGAAGAATTCTGAAAAAATCATTAGTTTTGAAACAGCTCATTAGTTAACCTCAGATAGATCAAAGAAATAAAGGAGCAGTTGACGACGACATAAAATTGATGTACAAACGCAGGAAGGAAATCCAAGAAAAATGCCTGAAATATATATACTAACATTGGGACATGGTTTCTTTTCTTACGCCAAGTCCAATAAATCCAAAAACTGTCGTACCAAATCCCAGGAAAAAAATGCCTTTTCTCCGTGATCGGGAATAAATTTCACCAAGGCATCGCTATAATTGAGGAAATATAACGAACTCTATGATTTCTTACTGGAAAAATGAGCCAGAAACAGCGAACAGGATAGCTGCACAAGCGATGTACAACCAGCATTGGATGAGACGCTTGAAATCGAGCATGACGAGAGCCAACAGGAAGAAGGCTGTGCAGATAAGGGTCGCCACAACTGTAGTGCCATTCTTCTAAAAAATGAAATCAGCTAGCTTGGAAAAGTCTGATCCACGAACCAACGCATCCCATAATTTGTCGTCAGATGTATAGAACAACTTCGCAATGAACGCATCATCATGTTTCATTTCATAGACTGCTATCCATGCCCACAAGGTCAAGAGCATATTGCAGACAACAGGAGCTATCATACGAAGAACCTATATACATTAAGTAGACAGAGACAGTGCCGGAAAAATCATACTCCATTTCCTTTGAGCTGTTTCCAGAAGTACGTCAGTGAGTCACAATGGTTCGACTCAAAACGACATTCGGCGGAGCTTTTCTTCTCTGCAAAAATAAATGTATAAAAAATGAACACATTTAAATCACATTAAAGTAAAAAGTATAAAACAAACCTCCCATAGCAGCAGACAGGGCTGGCAAAAGGGAGGGCGAACCCGGGCCGGCCCGGGCCGTACTTTTGTGAAACGAGGGCCGGCCCTGCCGACCCGGGGCCGACCCGGGCCGCCCTCATTTTCGAAACCGATCAATAACGCTCCAAATTTTCCAAATTTTTGAATTTTTTTTTAAAAATTGGAAATTTTGGAAAAAAAAATTTGGAATTTCGCAATAGTGGGGCCTGGAGGGCCGGCCCTTGCCATCCCTGACCCCAGTCAGAAAAGGTAAGTTGCACGTGAGGCTCATATACTCTTGATATATTTACTCTTTCTGTAATACTTTAATACTTTTCTATCAAAACAAATATATATATATAACCCCTATCAGATGCTGTTTGCAGACTCTGTAGTTCTAATTGGTCATAATCGTTATTCTACGGCTGGCAAGAAGGCTGCTATTAACTGTGTACAGCCATTTGTAGTCTATACGGCAGTCGGTACGATTGCTATTGCTCATAATGGAGAACTAGTAGATGCAAATGAGAAGAGAATGAAGGTTAATACTTTATTAATATTAATAATATAGAAAAAAAGCAAGAACTTCTATTATTCTATTCTATATTTAAACTTAAGAATATATGTATTTTTTAGGTAATGCATGAAGGTGTTGGTTTATCAACAGATACAGACTCCGAATTAATAGCCCAAATGGTAGCAAAGGCTATTGCACTTAATTATAAATGCAGAACTAATGAACAATACGGGGATATATCTAAGGTTAGTATAAAATATTAATAAAGATAAACAACACTACATTCCTATATAACACTTAAAACACAGTGTTATCGTACTTTTAGTAATATTAATACTAATAATAATATTATTTAGGAACTGGCAGTTACAGTGTCTTCTATAAACATGTCATATTCACTTCTTGTAATGTCCTATGACCGAATTTACGCTACAAGAGATCCCTATGGTAACAGACCCCTTTGCGTCGGAACTATGTATGATTCCAATGGTAATATTATATATTTTACATTAATAATAATATTATTATTATTATTTAAAGGTATGGAACTTGGCTATTGTGTTGCCTCTGAATCATGTGCCCTCCCTGCTACTGCTAAATTTAACTTTGAAGTTAAGCCGGGAGAAATTATTGAAATGTCAAGAAACGGAATCAGATCTGTAGTACAGGTATCTTATATTTCTATACTTAATAAATATAAATGTACTTTAAGATGGAACCCAAATCACCACAAGCAATGTGTATATTTGAATATGTTTATTTTGCCAGAAATGACTCTGTATTAGAAGGACAACAAGTGCAAACAGTCAGGTATATACTAACAACCAATATCTAATTATATATATAATACACTTTCACTATCAATGTACAAGTAATTAAACAGCTGACTGCTAATAAACACCCTATATCACTATTTTCAAGCGGTCTAGAAGATTTACCTGCTAGAAGACTAAAATATCCCTTTAAAGGGACATACCGCCGGTTTTTAAGCAATATCGAAATGGAATCGAACAAATGGTTTTTGCCCATAAAAACATCAATATTCCATCTTTTTGCTATATTTAAAGATTATTATTACTTAGAAACGCATTGCGGAATGGATTAACAAATAATTTTCGAAAAAAGTTACTCTGCCAGGTTACCGGAGAGAACTCTCTTTGTTCTACATAACTCCCTGGTCTTAAAAAAAGGACTAGTTTTTTAATTTTATTGGATAGATAAGATATTATAACACCTTTCCGTCTTTTACCAAATTTTAAAATATTCAGTTTGAAGAGAGTTGTGCCCAAAAAGGTCGATCTCAATTGTAAACACCGTGCAGCGCGACCGTTGGTATACGTTCCTGTACTGCGGCGACATGTTTCGTCGATTTTATAAAGGAGCGTGAAATTTCAAATGCAAATATCTCGAATATTATCCGTTTACAGAAAAAATGAAATACATATTTGTGATCATAAACAAAAACTCCTTTATACAGGAAAAACTTCAAAAGAACGAAGGTATGTCCCTTTAAATAGAAGGGATATTTTAAATACAAACAAATGTTACTATATGAAATAGAAAGATATATATTATTATTAATTGTATTCAGAGAGGAATGTGGTCGTATTCTGTCACAAGAGAGCTTTGTAGAAGCGGATATAGTCAGCAATGTGCCTGACTCTTCTACAGCCGCAGCCATTGGATACGCAGCCGCAGTTAGTACTTGCTATGTTTATAAATATATTATTATATTTAGTCGGGTCTTCCCTATAAACCCTGTTTACACAGAAATAGCTACGTCGGAAGGTCGTTTATTCAACCGAACAACGAGATGAGACAGCATGCTATACACAGAAAATTCGGTTAGTAATATAGACCTCCCATTGTGTTAAGTAGACTCTCATATCTATATTTAATATGCAGTTCTCTTTTATACCTTACCACTATATCTATAAAATTTATCATAAAAATATATAAAATAGATAGACTATCATATAATACTAATCATTGCTGTAGGTATTCTTCCACAGAACGTGCGTGGTAGCCGCATTGTGTTAGTTGACGACTCTATTGTCAGAGGAAACACCATGCGGATTCTTGTTAAAATGTTAAGAGATGCGGGAGCAGCAGAGGTAAATTATATTGTGCAAACTCATATCAAGGTCTACGGAAGAGTTTGTGCAAAAGACACTCTAATATGAATGTACAGTATTCATCTCCTAAAACAAATTAGTTTACTACAAGTATATAGGTGTCTACTAACTGTAATGATATTTATACACTCATACCTGTATACCTATATTCATAATTACATAGATATTAATACATAATGTTACAGGTGCATCTGCGAATAGCCTCACCACCCGTGAGAAACCCCTGTTTCATGGGTATAAATATACCTACCCGCGAAGAATTAATAGCCGCCAACAAGACCCTTGAAGAGATAACTGAACACATCGGAGCAGACTCTATCAAATACCTGTCTGTCGAAGGTCTTTTAAAGGTATATTATTATTATTATTAATATTAATTTAACAATATATATTAAGGCTGTCCAGTCCTCAATCAAACCAGATTCAAAGTTTGTCACAGGACACTGTACTGGATGTCTCACCGGAAACTACCCAGTTAATATCGACTTCTGACCTCCTACGAAGAAAATCATTACCAAATAATACCAATCCTATATTTATTAAACGCCTACTCTTATAAATATTAAATATTTCTTTACAATATTAATGAAAGTGCTTACTTTTCTCTAAGTTAATGAAAGTTAAGTTTGGTTGGTTATTTTTACGATTGAATATGTGAAGAAAATTAAACAACAATTTCTTGCAAGTTACGGACAATAATGCGGTTTGAAGCTGTAAGGTTGCGTTTTGAGAAATCAGCAAAACATCTTTTGTAATTCAATTCAGCATAAAAAGTTGATCTAATAAAAGCGTTTTTTGGTATAAAATGTTCAACTTTTTCAGTAATTTTGCAATAAAAATTGTTATTCTCTGAACTACAGTATATTGGCTAAATAGGTCTCTGCATATTCCCTTAAATGTAAGATTAAAATGTAATCCGTTTAGAAGTATTAACATAGTAAATTAAGTTAGTAATTATTAATGTTATAAAATGATATTAGTAATTATTAATGTTATAAAATGATATTAGTATTGGGGATTGAAGATGAAAAGAACGCCAGAAATATCATGAAAACTGATTGTTTTCTCAAGTAACCGAGTCTTTAGGTTTACTTAACCACACATCATCTATACATTGTTATGCTTGCTAAAATTTGGGAAAGCGTTTATTTAGTCCATAATTGACACTTGACTCCATTAAATACATTTATCTCATCAAGAAGCCACTAAAACGTCTCGTACTGTGCATACTAAGCCATTAAACCTAAGCCTAATTACATAAGAAACTATTACGGACTAACGGTAATAAATGTTCTTGTGATCTTCCCCAAACGGATTTTAATCACCGTGAGCTTACTTTTCCGGCGCCCTTCTCGCCTCTCACTAGTATTGACACCTGAGAATCGCAAAGGCGAGCCCGGGCACTCAATTCCCGAATGTATTGATATTGAGGCAAATAAAGGAGAAATAGAATACATAGGCTTTAAAAAATTCTTAATCCCTCAAATATTAGAGGTTGAAGACAGCCAAAGGGCCCGAGCCCGTCCTTGCGTATCCCTATTAGTACTAATAACAATAATATCTACCGTACATAACATACAATACCTTCAATAATACATCCAATTTTCAGCTAGTTATTTTACTGCTAGAAAGGAACAGTTGCTGCACTTGTTAACCTTACCTTATTATTATTTGAGATCTATGTATAGACTATACTGTATAGTTTACTAAATATGTATGTGGGTGGTCTTTGATGCAGTCAGTTTGTAACTTGAGAATAGATTGTCAACTAGAGCTGAAATAAACGATAATGCTAATAGTAAGATTTACGTGCCGTTAACAATTTATCTTTGAACTTGCAAAGATAAGACTAGAATTCGTCTCTTGCATCATATTTGTGCATAGATGCAATAAACAAGATCTACGGAAATAATTGAGACCTCTCGAGGAGTAAAATAACTTGTTTGGGAGTTTACTTTAATTATTATTAACAATCGTGGGTGGGCCGTTAGACCATTTCCGTAGTCCCATGTTACATTTGGGCTACGGGATACATAGTACTAGGTCCTTCAAATTAGTTATTTTATTGTTGCACTCCTTTTGTAATTGATTAATTGTCCGATTTAACTGATAATCTTTATTGCATTTCTTATCAAAGAGAATGCACTCTGAACGATCAGAAAAGAATTTTCAATTAAAATATGAAAGATGATTTATAAAAGAGTGTAATTGTACCTAAAGAGTTTATAAAATGGTGTTACTGAGCATGGTAAGTATTATGTTATTTATTCACTAGTTAGACATACAAATATACTTTCTTCATATGATTGTAGTCTTATGTTCTATAATCTAACATTACTTTATCACACCACTGCCTTTTTGTGCCACCGCGATTTTTGTAGAAATGCTCTGAGAATTCTGGAAAATCACGTAAATGGTGGTCGCTAAGTTCAAAGATAATGATAAGTAGCAGTCTATAAAATAAGAAGGACTGCCTACAGCAGATAAGCCTAACAAAGGTCTAAAATGCCATTTCTTTATTCCAACTAATTCTAAACTCTTACGCTAATTTATTGTTGTAGAAGGAATGGAGACTAAATGTGAGAAGGAAGCCGAGAAGAAGGAGTCGGAAGACTATTCTAAAGTGGAGTTAGGATGGGACGACTCCGATGTAAGATATTATATTTATATTTATATATTAATTATATATTAATATAACTATTTTAGTACTCCTTCAGTTGGCGTAAGCTATGGAAGTTTACCGGTCCTGGATTCCTTATGTCCATAGCTTATTTGGATCCTGGAAACATAGAAAGTGATCTACAGAGTGGAGCCGTAGCCAAATCC
>JAQGAV010004486.1:0-10239 GCA_034691345.1 Phasmarhabditis papillosa | reverse complement strand
CATCGTTAGCAGTCCTTCTGAGGTGGCAAAACTGTAATAAACCTTCAATTAATATTATTATTAGTTCTCAACGAAATACTGATAATTCGGTCTGGAAGCAAAGCAACTGTGAAAATAAACTCCACAACATCACCCAATAAAACACAGGTAACTATGAAAACCTAAGTTGCTAGAACACATATCTCAGAAGAAGAAGTGTAATTTAAAGAAACAAAATTTCAACTAGACTGTTCTGGTTATCTTCAGAGTTTATTTTCAAAATTTCAGATATTCAGATGTAGAAGTAACGTTAGCCGCTTTAAAGCCTAACATAATTACAAGCCTGCAGGTTCCGGAGCCCGAACTTTAATCCGAAAGTGGGAACCTCTAGTTGTCCGAATGGACTTTCGTTCCATTAAACCTACTAGTCGGCGGGATACTGCATCATTCCACCATAATCATAAGGAGTGTAATTAATGCTGTCTTTGTCATCTAACGGTTCAAACTGACTCGCCGCCACACCAGGCTAAAAACATGTTTTGCTATTTCTACCGTTAACAATTGGGGTCTTACGACAAGAGCCTCCTTGTTCACAGTTATATAGGCGTCCCTGTCACTTCTGCGTTGCATATGCTCAAAGCCAAAGGCATGCGCCAACTCATGAGCTACCGTTCCAATCTAAAAAGATTATGACTTGTAGCATAAACAATGTATATAAAAAAAGTCATTTAAAAAGGAGGCGGGACACGAAAAACTCAGGTAATTCACTCGGGTCTTTACTGGCATAGGTGCTCTATTAGTTGATCAGCCAATAAGATATTATCATGGTAAATACTGTGGCAGAGGTGGTTATCAGGCGCCGGGCCGTAATGTCGAAGACTAGGCCGGGACGGGGCTGGTTTTCAAGGCGGATCCTAGTTTTTCAGGAATTAAAAAGCAATTCGGGCCGGGCCGGAATGTCGAAAATTAGGTCGGACAGGCCGGATAACCACCTCTGTAACTCGTCCTGTGGTAACTCGAAAACTCAGTTCATCGACAACAATGAGAAGACTAAGGCAAATCAATATGACGTCAAGTACTGATTTCTCTCTAATTTTTTGGCTATCGAGTGAGTCATCAAATAATTTAAAGCACTTTAAGAGCTGGTTATCCGGCCGGCCTGGTCCGGCCCGGCATGCAATTTTGGAAGTCAATTTACGCGCGCGGAACCTGCAATTGCAAGTTTGCCTTCACTTCTTATGTCTCAGATGAAATTTTTTTTTGCCTGCTCGAAATCTAGTTTTACACAGCTGTATTAGTCTTGAATCCGACTATATCTATGCGGTATAAAAAATCGAAATTAAAAACGTTCATCCAATCTCCTGTACTATTTTATCACCTGACTTCTAAATCCTGTAGCGCTACGGCTTTTGTCTTTTGGACAAACCAAGTGAATAAGGGAGATGTTTCAACTGACCACGTGGCAAGCATCTCCAATAGATAGAATCTGCTCATCTCCGACCATACCAACCACCGAAAAGCAATCTTCTGCATCGGTAATCTAAGAACATTGATTCATATATCCCTGATACTATTCAAAGTTCCCGGTTCGACCGTTCCGACTTGCCAAACGTTTTTACTGCGGCCCTCCCCCCCCATCCGGTGTTCACTAAAGAACTTTTTTTTTCATCAGCAACCTCCTCATATGAAAAATAGTTCACCAGAATTCTATTTTTAGCGGTTCTATTAAGCTGGAAAATGATGCAGGTCTTGGTCTGGATGAAATTCATGGCAGCATTGATGGCGGCAACTTTCACAGGGTCTGAAACGGTAATGAGGTAGAGAGGATGGCCGGTATTCATGTTTGAAGGTGTAATTTACTGTGACAAAATTAATCACCGTATGCGGAATTACGTACAAAAGCAAACATTGTAAAAGGCGATTTATCCTCTTGTTTTTCATTTTTCTTTCTCTTTTCCTTTGTAAAACTGATCCAGACACAATAAGCCAAATTGTGGAAACTAAACAATATTGATACTTAATGAGAAAAAATGAGTTGGGTACTGCATTTTTCAACTCTTAAAGGACTAGAGGTTTCGAAGTCCTTTAATAGCGTCACGTCCGTCCGTCGACTATTTTATATCCACTCTTCCCTCAAAAGACACCTAGTCTATTCCCACTTTTGTCCAGTAGTAAAATAT
This sequence comes from Phasmarhabditis papillosa, assembly GCA_034691345.1. NCBI lineage: Eukaryota > Metazoa > Nematoda > Chromadorea > Rhabditida > Rhabditidae > Pellioditis > Pellioditis papillosa. The sequence continues at coordinate 8,080 of JAQGAV010004486.1, read as the reverse complement.
TGATAAAACTTCAACGATTTAGACCAAACGGATCAATCATTTGGTCAAAACTTTGCTTTAGTGCTTTAGCCTAGTGGTTGCATCAAATGTCTCTGAATCCATGAGTATTTCAGTCTGTATGCTCGACCTCCTGTAGCTGTATAAGGCGTGCCCCCGAAGACTGAATGTTAGAAAGGAGCCGTCTCTGCTCATAAGATTACGGAAAGAATTGCCGAAACCCTGCGCCGGGGAAATCTACAGTTACAGTTATTACTTTTTTTACTTTGGTCAATACCAGACAAAATAAATTGAAATAACTCCATTATACTAAAAAAAACCCACTAGAAGTGACGTTAGTGTCCAAATAGTAGTAAACTATTCCATTTGGCCATTTTGTGGCGGCTCTCATGGCAGTTCCGCGTTTAGCTCGGCCACCGGTGGCGGTCGAACTTGCATCTGCGAGGTTAGTCAACTCATCTAACTGTTTCCTAAAATAAAACAATAAATATGCAGCTTAGTACAGCTATAAATTCTTCAATTCATATTCTAAATCGAAGAAGTTGACAAAATTCTCAGGTTCAACAATATCCGAGCTGGGCTGTTGCATCTCCGAGCCGAATTAACTGTTGTATATGATATTCCGTTTCAGCAAATATGCCTTGGGCGGTCCCGAACCCGCGATCTTTCGTTTACCGGACAAGTGCATTAACCACTGAGCTACAACATGTTTGGTCGGTGTTGGGTTATTATGAACTTAGAACATAGCAGTTCTAACTTAACACTATCGATTTACTTACTCGGTAAGGTTAATATCTCCTTGGTATAGAAAGTTTGCTATTCCAGATTGTTTATTTACTTCGAACAAGTTCGATGATCTTACTCCTGGAGGCTTCTCAATTACCACTTTCTTGATGTTCTAAAAAGTGCAATTTCAATTTAAATACATTTCTGTAAAACTAAATATTTCTCATATTATGAATTGATAACTCACGGCTATTCTTTCATTCAGTTCCTTTTCTTGCTCTTCGGTGAGTTTTTCTGTTTTCTGTTGTTCGCCGAGGTTTCGAAGTTTCAGAATTCGTTCTTCCAAGTCGATTCCGCCCAAACTCTAGAAGTTTAATATCACATTCGGTAAAAGATCAGATCCGAACGAGACGGTGCCGTTGCACATCACATTTTGATTCGAACGGTTCCAACCGATGCGAAGCCAGCCCACAGGTTAAGTTTATGAGGTGCCGAGCCGCCCGTCTTTACTTCTAACTTGTTAGTTTAAATAGGATTAAAAGAGTGAATATTATCAGAAAACTTACTTTCTCCAACCGTTCCATCGTTGTATTTGAGAGTCTAAAAATAGGTGGTTCGACATAAATATTATGGTCAGTTTATTATTGAAGCAGGTGTTTGTGGATATATAAAAATTTCCCCGGTTTCGACTAAATATTGGCAACGGCTATTGCTAAATTCCACCAAGACAAGAAAGAACTGTCATACCTAAGATCCTTCTGCAAATCCAGCTCCTGCCCGGAAATGAAAGCAGTGAGAACCAAAATTATAAGAATCGATCCCATTCCTGAAAGTTTCAATGAAATTATTTTGCGGAATTTAGTCGATTAACTGCCCCAACATTAGTGGGAACCAAATTGTCTAATTTTTTTCTTCCCAAAATAATTTTAAGGTCTGAAACATTAAGAAAACCAACAACACATTAAAATATTTTAAAAAGAAGGTTTCGTAAAAGAAATCTACAAAAAAGAATATTTAACTGTTAATGGCCAAGCCCTCAATGGACCCATACCATTCGCCATGAAACACGCATTTTATAGTACAAAAAAGTCGTGTCTGAGCAGCTTAATTTAAAATCTGTTCAATATAGCGAAATAATGAGGGCTTTGAGTTCGTTTTTTCCGCAAAGTCGTCTATGTCTGGGGCAGCACAGTTGAAATTAGAGGTATCAAAGTATGTTTCAATTTCAACCAAATTGTACTCTGATTGTTTGAAATTTTTATAATCAAGCATTACTGTAGCTTTAGTCAGCCACTATTTTTAATTTTATTGAATTGAGCGGTGATTTAGCCTATTGGTTATTGCTGCGGTCCGTGAATATCTTGAATATCTGAGGCTGTGGATTCGACTCCCCGTAGCTGCAGAAGGCTTGGGAAACCAGCAGCTTATTAATCCCATGTTTCATGCGCCCAAGACTGAATGTAAAAAAGCCGCTCAGAAGATTCCAGAATGAATGGCCGAAACCCTGCCTCGAAGAAATCTACTATTATTGGGATACGAGTGATACAGGAAAGTAAACACTTAAAAAACAAAACAAAAAACACTTCGAATTGAGTTACTGTGCAATGCCCGAACATATTGTCGCTGTTGTGAAAGAGTTATCAAAAATACATTGAATAAGGTGTGCTTTCTTTCCCTGGTGAAAAAGATCTTGTTGTTATAGTTTCTAAACAACGCATATAATCCAGAAGCAAATGCTTCAGGATTTCAGGATCAAGATTTTATCAAAGATCATGCTTACCAATCAGCTTTCTACGTCAGCTTTAATTTTGACGGTAAACGAAATAACAAGCTATGTAATTAGAATTCTAGCTTATAAAAGTAACGTTCGAAAAATTGTTAAAATAATATTTTGTTATGTTATTTATTGAAAGATTAACGATTAGAGATGAACTCATCATTATTATATCGAACATCAAACATTCAAAGATTCAAACTATAACTTATTTATACAACCTGCCAACGTTTCCTATTAATTGATTTTGCAGGATCCAATTTGCTATATCGCTACAGATCACTCTGTGTATATATTCATAATGAGGGTATTGGAAGTACTATCAACTGTTCTGAATATCATTTGCATATATTTATTAATAAAACATTCCAGTGAAAAGATGAAAACTTTTAAATATTATCTACTGGGTTTACAGATTATGTGTTGGATTAACGATATCTCATTATCCACGCTTATAGTTGGTTACATATATAGTCGGTCTTCAAACCTACGGCCGTAGCAGAAAGGGGCAGCAGGCGCGTCAATTAATTAATTGATCACTGAGGACTGATGACACAATAAAGAACATTTTTTTAAATAAATTACATGTTTATTTAGTTGCGACTGTTAGTCGTAAAAAGGCACTTCAGTCCTCAGCGATCAATTTATTAATTTACCCTCCCGCTTCCCATCTCTCCAACGGCGCGGAGACGTTAGATTTGAATACAGACTATATTTAAAATCTTTTGTAAAGTTAACAGAAGAAATATCAATAAATATCTTGTCATCCATGGATGTGTATCGGACCGAGGGGAGTCCTTCGTTATTTCTATAACTAAACCAGTCTGACAAGGTCTAAAAACTTAGAGACCAAACAATTTATAATTCCAGATACCAATTGTTTATTCATCTTTTGTAACCTAGTGCGCGTATTGAAATAGTTTCTAACCACTGGGCCACCGTGTCACCAAAATAAGCATTCACCACTAACACTAAGTCGATTTTCTATTCTATATTTCAGTTTATTATTGTGATGTATGCTACTGGGAAGTTTGATATGCGGCTTTGGCATTCCCAGCACTGACGAAGAGAGTTTAATCGAATTGAAAGGGGTATTTATAAATATGAAGATATAACCTGTAATTTATAATATAGATTTTTGGATTTGAACGTCATATACGCCAAGCATTTCGCACTTTTTGTGTGGCAGGCTAGTTATACGGACTTCACGTCGCTCCGCATAAGATCGGGTTTATATATTTATCGGGATATTGTTCTTTAATACCCCATGTTTTGAATTTCCTTTTAGGGCAGGTCGATTCCGGGAAAACAGGCTAGTCCTAACCAAATGTACAATTGATGGGAAACTTCAAAATTTCATAGATTATAGGTGTACAAAGTTTTCATTAACAGTTTAGTTTGTCCCCAATTAGAAAATAATATAATCTCATCTCTCTTTTCTTCTAAAATAGACTTTCCTCTAGAAAACCAGAGTTTTTCGCTATAAATTTCGTGTATATATTTGTATACTTAATGTATGTATTTGTAATTTCTCTTTCGAATTCATTATAATTCGAATAATTCAGATATTTGTTTTTCAATTGGAGGTCTGTTATGGCTGAAACAACGGCTCAAGTTCCTCCCGAACACTACGATCAAGAAAGTGAACTATCAACAAAAGTGATACAAATGATCTAGCATTCGAACAATAAATATTCTATTCTATTCTATATACTACAGGAGCTACAAATGCCTCTGGGGCTGACCTTTATATTTATGCGTTATGCTGCATTTCATACTAATTTGCTCTTTCACTTGTGTTATTCTATTTCGGTGTAGCTCAGAGCGACATTATCTAGATCTACCGTATCTACAAATCTGTCTTTACAGATTTTTGATATCTCCACCAACAATGTCACTACAGTGTCCTGAAATCCCGAAATGTCGATTTTTGACACCTTTTTTGACCCCTTTCCAGTCGGAATTTTAAAAATCTTATAATGAGAAAGTTTAATGTCATACAAAACATTCAAATTATTCCTTTCAGACCTTTCAGAAGATAGCTGAAATCAAAATAATTAATAACTAATATTCCTTTGACATTTAATAAAAAGTTAATAAAAATTGTTCTGAATCACATTATAGACAAATTAATAACATATCAGTAACTTCTGTGTAGAACATTTAGATTAGTTAGTTGAAATCCCAATAATTAATCACTAATATTCATTTGAGATTCATATTAGCTAGTAAAAAGAGTTTTTGAATTTCTTGATAACTAACATTAAAGATTGTTATATATATTGTTTATTTAGTAATATTTTGCGCTGAAAATAAAAAAGTCAACCCGAAATAAGAGTTATTATTACATGTACAACAGCTGAATTGCCAAAAACATTATATCGTAGTCGAGTTATGGAAGGAAAGTGTCAGATTTATAAAGTTATTTTCATTTACCAGTGATTGTAAACGTTCTTATTTTACTATTACAGTAGTATCCCTACAAACTTTTCAATTGAGAAACACCGTTCAGCCAGTTGGTTTTCCATATCCTCCAGTTTCTATCTTGTACTTTGGATACATCTTTCAAGTAGCTTTGCATCTCTTCATGAGTCTTCAGACCATTTTAATCTAAGTCCTTTTCGAAGGGTTTGACAATAAATGCAGGCTTGTTGGCGAATGGTTCACAAATCATCCTTGGTGTATTGATAAATATCTCAACTACGTGACTCAGTTTGCTTATGGAACTGATTTTTTTTGTTGCAAAACGTAGCAAACAGTGTCATGACAGGCAGCAGTGTTTTACAAAAAACAAATCGAAATCTATTGATTGAGTGGCCATTTCCTTCAGACTACTCATAATGCTCCAGTCCACTTTTAGTTTTTGCACTACTTTGCCAGGAACAAATATAAGCAACTGAAATACATCCAACAAAAATTATACTTTCTATTATTTTTCAACGGCAATGCTGGTCACGTAAATTATAGCAAATATGATATAGCTACCTCATATTGCTTTCAACTCTTTAATTAATCTGTTAGGATTCTTATATTTTGAGTTGGGTTTCATATACTTAATTTCCCATAACGCCTTATTAAATACATCTAAAGGTATTTCAAATTTTGTAGAAAACATTAGGTAGCTGATATATGATTTTAATATTACTTCAGAGTATTGGAAAGGGATCTTCTCGTTCTTTCATCCTGAGTTTGTCGATTCCACCAAAGTAAGTATTTAAATGTTTCGATTCACTACCACCACATATATGTTCCAACAGAACTACATAGAATCTAGACGACAGTCTCCATTTTTGGTTACTCTTCTTCTTTCAAAATATCCTTGGGCTCTTGATACAGCAATTCACTTGTTGTTGGGATTTGGAAAATCTGGGATTTTCTGGTAATTCTAGCTTTTCGTGGTTTTTTTGGATTTGGTTTACATTTACTTTATTGGATTAATTATGAACGAAAGATAATGTTTTCCAATTAATTAAAAATTGTAAAATATTATGTTACTGGTCTAAAAAACCAAGGAACACCATTAAACTTTTTTCCGAAAAAAAAAGAGTTTTCTCGGATATCCAAAAAGTTCTACCCAACCTTACGTTTCATTTGTTGTGAAGATATTTGTATGGTTTATTTGTTATATTTCAGTTTGTCCTCTACCTCCGCTGCTAATATCGACAAAGAGTTAGATGCCAAGGTAATAAATAATATTAGGACTAAATCAATATTATTAGTAATACTACTAATGGCTATAACATAAAATAGCGGAATAAACTTTGTTAAAAGTTTAGGCACAAATCTTATTTACACTTTTACAGAGTCGTATTCTCACTTCACTGTTCTTATCAGACAATGCAAAATTACCAGAGTCTAAGGAATTCAGGTATATACGGCATCAACGTTTTATTTGTTTATTTGTTTATTTGTTTTACACAATACAATCAACATTTTCCTTTCATTTGATTATCTATTATTCAGCAGGAAAAGTTAAATTTGCCTACCTAACTTGGTGCTTGTAGCTGCACTACATCTAAATTCACAAAAAGTATATTTGCATATGAAATTTCGCTATTTCCACGTGAATGAAAAAAATGAAAACTATATAAGTTGTTCGTAAAGATGCGTTTAATAGAGATATTTTAGAATCTGTTGCAAAATGTGGAACAATTCTTCTTCTAATAAGTTTTGCTTCGAAATTGTTTTTAACAATTCCTATAGGAGAAGTTTTGTTCTTACCGATATCGACCAGAAAACGGCTTCGAAAGTTATCAAAACCTGTCTTGACGAAGTGAGTTTGTTGTCTAGATTATTATTCTGAAGAACACAAAAGCAGAACATACTCGTGTGACAATGAGATTAACAGGAAGCATCATCTATTTATGGTTAACCGAATTGCAGTTATTATCAGTTCTACAAACCGCTTACCTGTAACAGAACTTTTGCAGTGCGAGAACGTTGACAAGATCGATTGGAATGAATTGGATTTTAGCGATGATGTATACGAAATTCTGAAAACAGCTTCGGATAAAATAGTTCGGTATGCAATTTATTTATATTTATATATTATATTAAGTAAATGAATGGATTTTGGTAATTCAGAATATATTTGTAGATAAGAAATCGAATTGAAACAGAAAGATTGCGTAAAATTGAAAGATACAAATTAAAGTAAAACTATTGAGCCTCACGCCTAAAAAACCAGTGTTAACAGTGCAGTAACCGATCTACAAACAATTTAATGGACCTCTGCAACCTTCTCTGCCCCTTTGGTAGCGTTAGTACAAAATTATAGAGAAGTTCACAAATCGGAACTTCTCTACACTATGGTGTATTTTTATACTCATGTCACTGAAAATAGTGTTAACAAATATTTTGTCTTTTCAAATATTTTTTCGTGAGAAAGTCGTAGCAATTAATTGAATATTAAATGCTTCTCATATAAAAATATTGTAGTAGATTCAGTTTTGTTAAAAAAAATTTCCCAACACTATCCCAACAAGTTTGTATCGAATGTTAACCGAAGATTATCAGAATAAGTGATCAAACTACTAAGAAAACATTTTGAATATCTGTAGAGAAGTTCCATTGTGTAGGAACTTCTTCCATTTTTGAAGAATTATATTTAGTTAAACTGTAGGGAAGTTCCTGGACCCCTTATTACACTAGTGATGTTCATGATAGGTCATCAGATATCTACTCTCTTTTATATGTGTTATTCCTGCCCTTAATATTTTTTTTCAATTATTTATGTCCGCAGCTGCGCTATGTATTTCTCCCGCTAACTCAAGTAGTGTTTAAACGTTAAATAACAACTGTTCGGAAAATAACAATTATAAATTATAATCAAGGAATTTTCAGATTTGAATGGTCACAAACAACTCTAAGTGCTCATAATCTTGTCGAGTTCTTCCTGAAATACCCAATAACTGCTGGCAAATGTTTGGAAAAAGTAAAGCGCTTCCAAAAACCGCTACCTGCTGAATATCTAACCAATGAGGTAAGTCCAATGTTTTGGATATATACGAGTTCTCGAAGAAGAATTATTTGTTGGAAATTGTTTGGGTTTTTGCCAATTTTTTAATCGTTTCTGAGCCTTTT
>JAQGAV010004485.1:0-10241 GCA_034691345.1 Phasmarhabditis papillosa | reverse complement strand
AAAAGAGTTAATCAATAATATTTTAACTTTTAGTCTGAGGAGATTCAGTCAGTGATGAACAATGTTCAAGAGAAATACTATTAATGAAATCTAATAAAATCTAATAAAGTTTATAAATAACTTATTTATTCATGTTGTTTTTATTAGCATATATAGACATTATTAGTTCTATAGGGATATGTAGAGGGTTTATTTGTTAAGTTAAGGCGTACGCATCGGTGCGTCTTTTGGGTGTCGATACGCGGAGTTGATGTGCAGGCGCCCAATCGATCGCGTTAGGACTCTGGCGGTTTCCAGTCCTTTGCGTATTTTCAAAATAAACTGGCTGGAAATATCAAGTTCCAGATATATAGTAAAGATATTTCCAGCCCAGTACCATTGTGACATTCTTCTATATCCTTGTGCCTGGTTCTTCATTAATGCAATTAAATACAATATGAAGAGTGGGGAAAAGTCATATTTTACGCGAAGGGAACCTGCAGAATTCACGGTTTACTCCATTTCATATATCTCAGAGGGTAATTTATTTTTCCCCCGAGCAAAACTTATGTTTACAAGCCGGTTTTGACTGTTGAAGTATACTATAAGAATGTTCATTTAGCCTATTCATACTGTCATTGTTCGGTTTCTCTATATTCTATAGATTCTTTATCTCAAGTCACTTTTGTTTTACGGACGATTGGCTGGGGGTAAACTATAACTGTTAATTTTTTCAGAGAGAAGTTCAAACCCAACTTCTACTATAGCTAAAGGATACTTGTGATCGCGTTCCACCCAATCAGAGCTGGTTACCGGCCCGACCTGAGCCCGCCTGCCTTGAAATATTGGAGATGAGGCCTTACCGGAGCCGGACAGGTGCAGTCGGATATACAGCTAATCCGGCTCGGCCTGTCCTGACATTTTGGAGGCTAGGCCGGGCCGGGCCGGGTCGGCCGGAAAACCAGCTCTGCACCCAATCAACTACAACGAGTAATTATAAAATAACTAGTCAGTTTATTGAATATGTTTTATAGTTTATGTCGATATATAAACATTTATAAAACATTTTTAGTCTGTTTCGATCTGAATATGTTTATATTTCAAGATTTGCTGGGTCTTGCATTTGTTGTTCAGCAATAACAGAAGATGTACAATTTATGAAAAAAAACATATTTTAACCAAAAATAGTATATAGGATACACATATGTTTATAGAGCCCATCTTACGACTTCAAGACATATGTATTAACACAAACCCACTTTCCTATATTTCCTGTAATTGCTGATACCAAAAAACAAAACTATAGGTTTCTTTGGCGAAGGGTTTCGGCCATTTATTCCGCTGAATAAAGATAGCTCTTTTCCAACACTCGGGTGCACAATGATATATTGTAACTTTGTATTAAAGTTAGTTGAATAATCAGTAAAGATGCAAATTAAAGGAAGAAAAAAGTTTGTGGGTTTTCAGGGTCGTTTTTGCATTACTAAATTCATTTCCAGTCGCTTCTTATTGACACGGTTCGCCAACGGAGACAGTGAGGTTAAACGACTGCGCTCTGATTTCAAAATTAAAGTTGATTTTTCTCTGGAACGCGTAACCGAATCATTTGAAAACAACTCATTTGCATAGATTGAGCTATGACCTTTCTGATCATATACAAATTAACATGAATTGCTTAAGAAAATAGGCCAGGTTATGAGCATCAAGATTTCATTATTTGAATTTGCGCTCTCCCGTTACCTTATGGAGCGGCGAGCCGTGTTGAACAGTATTCGAGTTTCAGTAATGTAATCTGTTTTTGACTTCGTCTGTTGGAACAAAATTGATGTATACAAATCTCGGAAAGTCTAAGCATAATAAAAATAAAATATAAGTGAACGTTTTGAATCAACTATACGAATTGTTTCATGAGTTTTTGGAGAGCATGGTCTATTTGTTCAGATGTGCACGATTGCAACCCTAGATTTTGCATACCAAGTAGGCTGAGCCTTATAAAAACGAACTATTTGACTATTATGTACAGTTCAACAGTTATTAAATTTCTCAGTAGCCTAATGGTGTTTTATTATATAACATTAACATTTCCACTTTCAGGAATGATTTATAACTTTGTACTTCTTGCGGCCCTTGTTGGGTGTGCCAATGCAGCACCATCCCTATTTCCTTCATCTTATCACATAGCAGGTAGAGTCCAACTGAAAAATGAAAAGGCTGTATTAAAAAGTTTAAAGTCAAATTTCGCATAATTATCACCACAACATTTAAATAAATTCGTAACGTGGCCAGAAAAATAAGTCTAAAGTACGGTTTCATTACTCTTGATTATGCAATCTATCTCAAGACCTACGTTTTCAGCGTGGTATCACGAGCGGCGCGCAGTGTTATAAAAAAAATGTAAAATCGGTCGACGTGGTGCGTTTTCTCCAAAAATACAGTCACTTTTGGTTACACGGCGCCTCGATCGTGATACCGCGCTCTAAACCTAGGTCTTGAGATACGATATGTATTCATTTACCTAACTTATTTAAGTAAACACTGTTATGAAGCTCAGTCAATAAAATTATTTAAAAGTATTAAAGTTTAGATGTTCCTGAATAAAGTGTAGTTATTATTATAGAGGCTCGTCATCCCGCTATCAAGGAGTTTTCACAATCACTCACCCATGAAGATTTTGCTATTCTTGACGAAATTGCGGAAAATTTCACACTCCATCAAACACGAGAACAGGTTGGTCAACTATTATCTAACTTTGACAAACACGGAGATATCCTTAAATTATGGAAAATGATATTTAACGAAGGTTTCATTCTGTTTTGTAATAAAAAACAATAGTGAATCATGAAATCATAGCATATTTTCTATATTATATGGAGATTCTTTGTACACACGACATTACTCTTGTATGGAACTATGATAAAAACAGGATCACGAGCTCGGTATTTGAGCAGTTAACAAATATAATTTTTTGTTATTTATTTTACAAAACACGAGTTCACAGATGTTTGGAGGGAAGAAGTGAGACGAGAGAACCATAAGAAGTGGTACTTCATAGCACAGTACACAGGGAGTGTAGGCGGCGAAATAGAACAAATTTGCAAGAATTCTTTCTTCGAGCGGATTCGAACCATTGACCTCTAGATTATGAGGCGAAGCTTCTAACCACTGGGCTACCACGCCTTCTTTGTTTAAAAGAACTTATAAATAAACATATTTAGTTGTTCGCTGCCATAAAAGAGACGATAAAAAGGAGAAAACTCTCGACGCAGTGATTGCGGAATTGCCTGATAAGGCTCGGGAATTTGCGAAAAATGTAAGTTTTGATTATTCACATTTTATGAAAATAGCTGTTAAAAAACCGTAATCAGTGTCCGTAGTATAGAAACGTCCGGGTGGGTGCCCGGGCAGTTTTTAGCCTGCCCGGGCAACATTTCACGACTGCTCGGGCAGCTAAAAACTGCCCCGGCGTTTATATGCTACGGCCACTGTAACCATGGTCCAGTGTTTATGATTATAAGGCAACCTACTTTTACAATGGGTTTTCCAAATCCCTCTTTGAGCCTTTCTATTTTGAAACCGAACCCAATAATTGGCTACCCAAATGGACCAACCGTTATTGGACTGAAACCCCTAGGACTATAACTGGACAACTAGCGGTTTGAAATATCAGTTAATTCAAAAATTTTCTAGGAAAAGGAGAGCAGTTTTATATTCTTTTTCCAAAGTATTAACCAACAAATAAGACCAGAGAAAATGGCCAAGGAGTACTTATCAACTCTCTTTTCTAATTATAAAGCACTCTCAGCGGAAGACAAGCAAGAGCTAAAGAAATACTTTCCAGCATACGACATGATGTACGGAGGTAGGTGTTGCATGGGATGCGACAGCAAAACTTGTTGATTAACTGAATAATTTTAAAGAAATATGAGTTAAACAACAGAAAAGACGCTGCTTTTCACGGGCTATTCTTTTAAGTTTTGAGGCAAATTTAAATAGTGAGAAAGTGATCAAAATTTTGTGATACGACTACCACCAGAGTTGGTCACCGGCCCGGCATGAAATTTTAAAACCCAGGCCGGGACGGGACCGCCGGATAACTACTTCTGATTGCTACCACGGTAATGACGCCCACTTCAACAAATTTATTAAACACACTGTCATCTCGAGTATTCAGTGAAAACACCGATATACTGAATCATCGACTTAAAACATCCACTTTTTGCTTTTATACTATACGGTGAAATCTTACTGATCAAAAGTATATAGTGTGGGATTTCCTAACATTTTCAACACCTTTCCTGATATGTTTGAGATTTAACAAGAACATAGTTCAGTAATCTCACGATATAAGTAATACATTATACTAATATTATCTAATTTTTAGAGAGATCAATCTTGAAGCGCATCCTGAACACTAATAACGTCTCGGAAGTTGTAAAAATGTTATAAGTAGAAACAGTGAGAGAAGAATTATGATTTGTTTGTATGTATTTGGGAAATAAATAGGTGATACAAGTTCATTTTTTCAACATCGGCAATATCCTCAACTATACTCGCAACTATAGTCGTATAGGCAACAACTGTAGTCGGTGGACTAATCGCTTGTAAGGGGTTACGGTACGGACTACAAATATATTAGTTCTAATTAGAGCAATTAGAGCTATGTATTTGCTCTAATTAAAATTTTTTAGACCTTTATCTGCAAGCTATTAGCCTGTCGACCATGTATAATTATATACTCCCTTTTAAAACCTAGACTACGAGCGCCGTTTCTAGTTAGCGTGCCGCGAAGACGGTCTTCAACTTCAAAAGTGCAATTTTACTCGGACGAAAGTGCTTTTTCCATTATATAGCCGTTATTTCGCCACTCAAACTACAAAATACGCGTGCAGTCTAGGTTTTAAAACAGACTATAGAACAGATATTAACGAATAACTTATCTAATTCTCTGGATCAGCGAACCTGTTAAATGTGTTTACTTTTCAGCAACTATCAATCTTTTATTTTATACAGTAAGAAGATTGCAGATCCTGTAAAATTAGTTTCTTCTCTCATTATATAACCCTAATGTTCACAGTAGTACTGTGTCCATGAAATATCAGAAATGTTTGCAGAAACTAGCTAAAAATAAAAAATATTAAATATTAAAACTATTTGCCTTTCTATACTTGAAAAAATGATTTCATGGATTGAACCACGGAACTTAATTTTTCAATTCCATTTGTTTTTATGTTGCGATAGTAACATATCAGGTATTAAAACATTTATAAGCGACTTCTGTTCGGCGCAACACTGCCTATTGCGCTTACAATTTGTCCCTCACAGGAATTCTGTTTCCTGGCCATTGCATCCGATGTTTGTGGAAGAAGCTCGTTGCGGTGGCCAAACCAAAGGATTACAGCTCCTCAACCGCAGTATGCCACATATTGAGAGGAACAGCAATCCATCGATAACCGCAATGATTGTGCACCATACAACGAAAGAACGAAAGAACAAAGAATATAAAATCCTACTATTTTCCCGACTCGAGCCTGAGATTCGTGAGAATACAACAGGTACGAGAATATATAAAGCGAGTCAAATATACAAAGGTTTATAATTCCCGAACATAAATAACACATATAAAACAAAGAGAAGAAAAACCGTAAGTCACATAACGCGACGAACGAACCATACAACACTGACTGCATTGCCAAAGGCAACTTAGATCGACGCCAAATGGCCGCATTTGGGTTACGGTAGACTTCGTGGCGAGACGCAGACTGGCGGTAGAACTTGCTGGAAAGGCTTTCAAATACGTGCGTAAAACACGCATGTTTGCAGCACAGATTGAACAAAATTTCAATTATCTTTAAACCGTAATACTTCTCTAACAAATATCAACATTTACAGCGGAACTGGGATTTTGTGGATGACCAAGAGCTCCCAGTTTATATGAAAACCTAGTGGTAAACCAAATAGAAACTCAACAATAAATTTAAAATTCAATTTGCAATTAGTAAACCAAATTAATCTCTCATACACGGGACTACACTAAGTGAAAACATCTCAGCAAGGCTTAAAAAAGATCACAAGGATATAAAGGAAAGAGGAGAGCAGAGAAGGAAGTAGGCCTTAGGATACAAAGGCGGCGAATCAGAACAAAATTGCAGATAGTTTTTTTCGGAGGGATTACATCTATCGACTAGAGGTGGGCAGCTCGGCACGAAAAAACGAGCCTCAGTGCGAAATTCACGTCTGAGCTCGACCCAAAACCCGATTTTGCCAAAGCCGGTTTCGCCAAGAAGCCCGGGCTCGTTTTTTTTTTTAATTTTGGTCTTATCAATTCACTATAGCCCCTCACTATGTAACAACGTAAACTGGGTGTGACTTTAAGTCAATAAAGTATAAAAAAACTTCTTATCCAACTCCACTAGTAGTAGGATAAATTCAACTATTTCAGTGGTTGGAAAACGCTGACACTTAAAATGAACACCCATAAACTATTTTAAAATACATCCTTTACAAATTATTGTTCAAGATCCTTTGCTTTTTTGTTATTCTGTTTTTTTAATTCGTTGAATTGATTGTGAGATTATGAAAAAGTCAATTGTTTCAGAACTTCATATTTGTATACTATGTAGCTCCGTTCATTATTTAGTATGAGCCAAATAACAATAATGTTTTATTGAAAACATTTAAGAAGAATACATAGACAACAACAAATATATGGGAAAGTATGTCTTCGTTGACTTTACAAGAATTTGAAAAGCATTCCAAGAACAAGGATAGAGGCTGATCCCAAAATCATCCAAGCATACTTTGCCCTAAAAATTGTCTTCATGACGTCACTTTTAAAATGTTCTCCCTTGTTAAGAGAAAGAGATAAAAAATGCATAATTAAAAACTTCGCAATAAAACTAATATAATAATGTTCACATTTTTTAAATATTAGTATGGTAACTAAAAATCTTCGTAAAAACACTTTCTAAGTTAAGTTTGGAGACAAAATAAAAAAGCCAAAACAATAATTCTATGAAATAACTTTTTGTCCTTCTTGCAGTTTTTCTTTAAAATTTGATCAAAGATAAATCCTTTTGCTTCGATCGAGGCGCCCATAAGAATATCAATATTTGTTGAGAGATAGTTGTACTTATTGATGGAATAACCGTCAATAGTGAATTTCTCAGAGTGAGCCTTGCAGTTATAACCGCTTGTACATCCCTGACTGCAAATGTAGGACACTGCAGTACGTTCGCCACCGAAGAATACCCCAAGTTTCTCCTGAAATTAACAAGAAATTAACAGTTTTTTTAGTTTTAAGAAATTCTTTCAAAACCTGTTGATATTTTGCGAATCTAACAAGTTAATCTAAGTTGTAAGTTAATTAAATGACTTATATAAAGTTCTAACAATATATATTTAAATTAATAGTTTCTTTTCTGAAAGTAGGTTTTCAGACCCTAAAGGAAAACGTGCATTTTGCTAACACTCCGTTCATACCTGTGAATCGTACTCTAATACTATAAAGAAACTAAGTTGTTGTTAGAAAACGTAGAATTGCACTTACCTTTAAATCCACTATGTTATGTTTTAATGCGGCCTCAAGCATTGTCAGTTTTCCAAGATCGTCAAAATTGTCCTCAATAAAGTTGACGCACTTTTTTGCGAGAACTGGACACTCAAAAAGATGAGCTATCTTCAGCAATGAGAGATAATTATTATCTTAAATTGTTGATATTATTTAAATTTGCATAGAAGGATCGTCCGTTTTGCCCCATCAGAAATTAGTAACAAGGGGTCCGCACGACCGGTCGTAAATAAGCGCGGAAAATTCAAACATGTACGTTTTCTAAAGTAGTCTCAATTTTTCGACAGGCCTATCCCGACCAGGGATGTCCGAAATTATTTTTTTGTAATTCCGGACATTCCTGATCACAGCCGAACGCGGTGGTCGACACTTTTGCCCAAGTCGGTCGCGACCGGTCGGCAATTTGCGGTTGTTACCGGACCCCCTGGTAACAACCATGATGTTGAGTTTAACAAAAAACCAGTTATACTTATTACTCAATTACCAAAAAAATTTCAAACATATATTCACCCTGATCGATTTGTTGTTGTTATAAAAATGATTTATTGTTAGATGATACACATTTTGGAGCTAGCATGGTATAGTTCGTTTTAGTAGCTAGACTACATGCGTTAACGCGCTGCGGGGCTTTACTTTCAAAGGTGCTTCGAAATTTAAAATTTGTTGTCTTCCTTAGGAAGCTGCAGTATAATATTTAGCTAATGTTTATCTCTATCTTACATTCCTGCCTCTCTCACACTATTATTCTCACAGCTGCGATGTGAGCATCTGCGCTCATGCCCACTCTCCGTAACTTCTCTCTATACTCTTATGAAGTTAAGTATTACACCCGTAATAAATATAAAAGAAAATAGTCGCACTAGTTAAATTAACTAAAGTACTACAAAAGTGTAATGTAATCAAATTTCTCTGGTAGACAAAACGACATATTGTATAGTCTATAACAAACAAAAGACCGCAGAGCGCGGTGGTATACATAGGCTCCCGTAATTGCGTATTTGTCTGGACGTGGTACAAAATGAAACTAGTAAAATAATGCTTTTCCGACAATCAGCAATAAATTACACTTCAAACCATATAATGGTTTTCAAACTTTGCAACAGAATGAGCGATTTTACAAACCTTACACAACACCGCGCACTGCAGTCTTCTATTTGTTATGGGCTATATAAAGTACATAACAGATAGAGTCTTTTGTTTGTTATATACTATTATTATATGCTATACAACTCGTCATCGCGGCACGTTGACTTCAAACGGCTCTTGCAGGCTAGCTATTAAAACGGACTATATTGCACTTTAAAAACTAATTTAACAATTAAAATCTTAAATTAAAGTAATTGTCAAACACTATTTTCTAAAAAGTTTATATAAATAATTGTTAACTTACTTGTGATTATATAATCTCCAGGGTAAATGAATTTGAGGAATTTGGTGAATTCAGCAATTTTGACGTTTTCAACTTCAACTTCTCCGCTTTCCGGCACTTCTGAGTTGAATAGATTGCGGAAGTATTCGGACCATGTAGTAAGAATCTTAATAAGTACGGTAACACAGCAAAAACTTTTATAATATACTACAACTCATACATATCCTTTAATTTTACATGAGCTGTGATAATTCAGTCAAAATTCTTACCTTCAAATAGCCTTTCGTTGGAAGAGCACATGTGCAAACTTTTTAGCACATGTGCTCTAACCCCACAGTGGCGCGAATACCATAATTTATGATATAGTATTTGCCAAGTGTATGATTTTTTGGCCGGGCCTCTGCCGATCTTTGGGAGAGTGGCCCGGGCCAAAATTTTTGACTCGGGCCGGCCCTATCCCATAAGCCGATAAACATTGATAACTTTAAAATATACTAACCATAATCTTGAAACTAAAGATTAAAAATACAACTCACTGTCGATTGGACGTAAAACTTTCTTCCATGAACAACCACGATTCGATCATGACGGATTGAAGGATCGTTGAAATTGTATTTTGGCAATCTTAAAAAGGAAACACAAATTATGAATTTGTAAAAATATAATGTTACTCATGAAGGTTATGTATAGACAATATGAAAAGTTAGGTATAAATTCTAAGTCTTAACATCTTTGTTTTAATTGTAATATGTAGTCGGAAATCTCAAAAGAATGATTATAACTTTTGTATAAATAGTTTTAAATAGATTGCAGTAATTAATTCATTATAAATTTTGAGCAATCTCATTTTTTCCAAACAGAAACTAACGAATTCATGAAGGCATCATTCTGAACGGAAGGCATTATGATGGAGCCCTGAAGTAAAAGATTTCGAAGGAAAACTTTTAATTATTAAGCGAAAAACATGCAACGAACAATGGAGCAAGTTGATAAATGCGTGAAAATATGAAAATAAAAAACTATGAATGCTTTGTAACGCGTTGTTCATCGCGTACGCTAATCAGCGTTCTCCCATATTATTAGCAAGTTGAGATTAACAATCCTACTTACTTAAAGTTCTACGGTGTCCGTCCGTCCGTCCTCGAGTCATGTCATCATTTGTACACGTCAAAAAACTTTTTTTGTTTCTGAACCGATTTAGCTCAAATTTGGTATAGGGGTAGAAACTGGGGCAAAAACAGGATTCTGGAAGTTTGATGCAAAAATATTTATTCTCAACGGAGTTATAGTCATCCGAAATCGGGATTATTCTGCGCATCAACTCTT
>JAQGAV010004484.1:0-10241 GCA_034691345.1 Phasmarhabditis papillosa | reverse complement strand
ACTGACAGTTTATATACTGTGCAACTGGCTGACGCAGAGGCTGAGATTAGTCATCTTGACCTAACGTCAAGACACTCCGGCCCACCAAGAATGGTCTCAGGAGAGCCGATAAGAAATTGCTTCAGACAGGAGCTAATTCTAAGTTTGAGAGCTCGATGTGAGCATTTCCGGCACAAAAAAGAAATAAAGTAGTATAACCAAAACGATTAATAGATAAGCGAACTAATATAAAAACAACAAAAAATATGACATGAAGAATGAAAGAACCCAACGAAACTTGGCAAAATATCATGACAAAATAAACGTTAAAAAGAAAGTAAAATATGAAATAAGAAACTGAGATCACGACGATAAACTAACTACAGTCTAAGATTTTCTGTTCCGCTGTTTCTGTGCTAGATAAAGGTGACGGCGGCTGTCGGTAGTAGAAGACGTAGATATGAAGCGATGGCTATGGATAGACGGTCCCTCGTCGCAGGTAGAAGGCTGCTCGTGGTTCTCATCCTCGGAATAATCCTAGAGTACCAGTCATAACAACCACCAAATCCTTTGCTAAATCGGTGAGAAAGACATTACTTTAGTCTTGTTGCTTGAACTCATCACTTAACTTGTTCAAAGTGTTGCTGTAATCAAAACGTTATTTTCTTTGCTGCATTGCGAACACAATATTTACCAATCTGTACTAGTTACGATCTTGATAAATTGCGTTCTGTTTACTTTACAACAGGATATATTACTAGAAAGTTTGTTACCGTACATTTATTGCGACAGTGTGTTACACATAAAAGACATGTTAAATAGTTGGATTAAACGAATTTTCTTGAGTTACTTTTCACATGACATTGCATTTAAGCAAAATTACAGTAGTTATTTGACTTGTGTGCGACTCTTTTGCACAAGAACCAGTGATGGCTAGTGATACACCGTGGACAGTCCTCTTTCGAACAATTCATAGTTGTATGCCTGTTACTAAAACATTTAAAACAGCGGTGCCGCTTGCGTATGATTTCCGCTCGCAGCTCCCAATTGCAATACAGTTTGCAATTTCGGAATGTGTGATTTCCTTTGCAACCGATACATCTTTCTTGCTTTTGTTTCACTTGATTGACTCTTACTACAATTGCTCTAACAAACAAGGTGTTTCTAATTGTACCATTTGCTCGTTCATCAAAAATTGCCTTGTTTCTTCAATTAAGTCAGTAACTGACCATTCTACGTCATTTTCATGTTGCAACTCAGAGATCTTTATTTGGATTCTCGGAGGAAATTTTTCCTTAAAGGCACGGTACACTCAAAATTTTATTCTCAATTTAATTGTTCTATATTATTCAGACTTAAAAGTCAAGAAAAATTATATAACTTTCAAAAAAATTGAAGAAAAACGAATGATTTTGGATCATGTTCAGTTTTTGGTGTTCCCGGTCTACTTAAAATGGGTTACTGTAGCCGAATTGAACATAAAATTGCTGAAAAACCTAATTCCGTACGGAATTTTATATGTACATACGTTTTGAGCCATAAAAATGGTAGAAATGTTTTTAGTTTTTTGAATTTGGCTATAGTTTACGATTTCTGAATTCATGCAAAGGGCGCAGGGGGTACCAGAACCCCGCCCCTAGGGGAACCTAAGCGCAGGGTGGCAGTATTTTCAATCAGCCATAACTTTGTTCAAAATGATCGAAAAAAAATTCGACGTTCATATTTCAACTCAGAATCAGTAGTTCTATCGATTGATACAATAAAATTGAGATGTAAATTTTGAGTGGACCGTGCCTTTAAAATGCGGATGAATAGTCGCAGTAACTATCTTGTCAGCCGCCGCCGCCGCCGCCGCAGACGTCGTGAACATTAAGGGAGCGAGCTCGTATTATTTGTATCTTCTTGGGCCACAGCAGGGCTGGAAAAAAAACGAGCCGGCCGTTTCTCAAATTTTCGGCCCCGACTCTAGTCTATTTAACTGTTTTTAGCGGATTAACCATAAAGAGTGCAATAATCTTTGCATATTGAAGTTTTTGGATATTTTTATCTAAATATTCACCTAAAGCTTTTCTATTTGCAGAAGAGGAAAGGTGGAAAGAAGCGCAGCACCGATCCCGCCGCGGTGGAAAACGGAGGACCGCAACAAACGGCAATAGCCCAGTCAGCCAGCAATGGCGATAGTGGTGGCCAAATGGGTGCAGCGAGCAGCCAAATGGGTGGATATGGGAGTAGACTGCTTAAGAAATGAATATAGAGAATTAGCCAAATACACAATGCCAGAAATGACTATAAATGCATTCAGAGCTAATCATGAAGCCGCTAGAAAAGGTAGGTGGAGGAGATACCCTTAGAACCGAGCTTGCTAGTAAGGGTGGAGTCGAATTTAACCGGCCCGGTCTGTTCTTCTCTGAATATTGTAAACTCGTTTTCTTCATTCCAATGAATTAGTGCAATATTTGGCAATTAGATACCAAGATGTCCCCTGTCAAGATCAAGCTCGCGTTCCTGTTACCTGGCCAGGAGCTCCTTGTGACTACGTGCATGCTAATTATGTCGGAACTCCAGTCTCGGACAAAAGATTCATTTGTACCCAGGTATAAAATACGATAGGAGTCTTACATAGACTTCTGGGTTACTGTAGCTGCAAATGCTTGAATCCTATCGCGACATGGATTGCTGTAACTTCGCTATGCAGGGTCCTCTAGACATTACCGTCAACGACTTCTGGATGATGGTATTACAGGAGAATGGGGAGACCATTGTCATTCTGTGTAATTGCATCGAGCTGGTTAGTTTAGCACTGGGTCATTTCTTAGAATTAGGGCATAGATTATAAAAACTCTTTGTTCAATTATCCATGAAAAGTCTAAAGACAAAGTTTTCATAGGAAACACAGCTCAATAATCTTCGCCTCTTATTAAACATATTCTTTACTTTAGGGCAAATATAAATGTGCTCAGTACTGGCCAAACAACGTAGGCGAAGTCCGAAAATACGAATGTGGTGGTCTAGAAATAACTCATAAAGAATCTAGAGCCATGTGTGCTGATGAACCAACTGTCATACTAACTATTCTCAGTGTCAAGTTTGATAAGCCTGGTGGTGGGCAAGAGGTACGGTAACAAAAGGAATTCCAAACGGGACCGGAGATGTCGGATAGTACTAGTTGACGCTTGGTTAACCAACCTTTACAGAAACTGGTTTTACCTGAAAACTGATTTTATGCTATGGATCTCGATCTGCACAGCTATGAACAGAGCCCGTCTTCCTAAAACCAGTGAATGTCAAGTGCTGACAGTATATTGCTACAAAATTAACCTTGAAGCCGTTATTTCAAACTTTTAGACCCGTGAGATTCGCCACTACCAATGGACTGACTGGCCCGACCGTGGTGTACCTCCTTGTAAATTGACTAGCATGGTACACTATACAGTCTTCTACATAGATATATCGCCCTTATTTTAGGAGCTCTTGTCTCGTATTCGCGGTACTCAGAAGCCAATTGTGGTTCACTGCTCGGCCGGAATTGGTCGTACCGGTACCATTGTAGCCATTGAATATATTCTGGAGAGAATGCAGGCTGGAGTAGAATGCGCAACAATGGGAGAACTGCTGAAGGAACTAAGAAACCAACGAGCATACACTATCCAGAATGATGTGGTCAGTTGCGAAACTAGAACGGGAAACAATGATTTCAATAACAAAAACTTTGCTAAACTCAAATTGGAACGGGCAGTAAAAAACAGAGAAAACAGAGGACTCATAGGAAATGGAACTGTACACCACTGTCTAATAATATATGATATAGTTAAAATAACTCAAACGTGACAATTCAGCAATATCTCTTTGTTCACCGTGTTATGCTATGCTACTTTTTGGAGAAGCACAAGGCCCGTTACGAGGCAATTCTCACACCGGACAACCAAGCGAAGTACAAGAAATTTGTAGACGAATACAATTTGGCCACTGGACAGACTTAAACAGACTAACGATAGATAAAGCAATAAATAATCACGTTGCTTGTATTGAATTATTATTTAAACAAATAAACCAGAGATTTTATGAGAAGCGATTATACTAAATAACTGATTGCCACATGGGCTACCCCACTAATCAACAAATTTTGAAAGAATTGATGAGCCTATAAAATAAATTTGCTTATGAAAATAGTAATTGTAGGGGGGCGGCCATTTCAAAGCGTTCAAATTTGTCGTTAAAGAATAAAAAGCTCAAAAACGCAACAACTTTCATTATGACTTGTAAAGTTCTAGCTTGCAAAGTAAAGGCTGAATACCACAATACAACTTTTGACGAAAAACATACTTTATTAAATTTCTACATTAACAACATATACAATATCAGTGTATAACATAAACAGTGGTATAACAATGATATCGTACGGTTAATGGCTTTATTATAGAGGTAACAAAATCTAACAAATAAGTTTAATAAAAATATCAACTAAAACCTAATGAAATGAGCTTGAAACCTATACGGTTATTCCCAGTTGAAGTTGCATGCGGTAAAATCCGATCCTATCCTTCAGAGTGACACTCTGGAAAGAACTTGGCCCATGGCTGACCAATGACACGGCTAACGCCTTAAAAATACCATTTAGCATAGGAACACAACAGCAGTTTAGTCTAATTGGCACCTCGTAACAGGAAAAAGCATAGAACAAGCATTTCAAAACCAACCTCTTCCATGAGCTTTAGAATCTCTTTGCGGGGTGTACCACCGCGGAACATAGCAACCGTACTTTGAGTCAAACGTTCAGTGAGGCACGGATCACCAACGGGGATATATCTTCTGAAAAAAAATTAAATTGTTAAGGAAATAAGCAAGGTACTAGCCTGTTAGCGGGCAGATGAACCATCCCGTATTTGTAACTGACATCAAAATTGTTCTGTCTAACGGCACTGAGAATCAGTCGATCGTTGATCATCACAAGGTTCAGATTGAACGGTGAGAGAATCTAGAACCATGAAATTATAAACAATTCTTTTCTAAATAGAATAATAAAGTTCATAACGGTGATAACATATACGCGAATCATTCGTAAGATGTAGCTCCGAGAAATAAAAAAAAATCACCTTCGAAAATGTCTCATACTTCTCCACCATGTACTTGAGACCATTGGGCGTATCTTAGAAAAAAATTAATTAGCTCGGATTGAACTTGAACAACACACCAGGATTCGTAATCAGTTCCCCCTTGACCATCGTGGCGAACGCATGGGCTTCTTCATTTACAGTGCGTGCCTAGAAAATACATTATTCTAACTGAACAATTTAATAGCAAAAGGTTCTATAAAATCACAGTTACTCTGAGTTGCGAGATATGACAATTGAAGAATAAAGAATCGGCAAGGCAATATTTACCAGATAAAGAAAGATGAAAACCGTTTGAGGGTCAACAAACCTCTTTGACAGTTATTCCACTAATTTTCTTACATTTGTCGCAAGTCAGCTGCTTGTCATCTGGATCAAAGAGACAGTAACTCTCTGGACAGCAGGTTGAACGAATCGAGTTGAACATAAAATCCTATAATATTAAAGACATCAATGAACCAGGAGAATTATCCTACCATTGTAGGATCCGAACAAAGTGTACATGTACATTCGAAGTAGTAGGCTGAAAGTAGATTCTGGCGATCTTGCTTCAATTTGAGAACATCTATGTAGCGTACGGTAAGCTGTAAAACAATTCTGTAAAATATCGTACCAGAAAACAAAGGAGACTCATCAATTTATATGCTACTAACATCCTTGGAATATTTCATATCCTTGTTCGGAGAGCGGAGAACAGCCTTGGCTCCGTCAAAAGTAACGAAGGCATCCGGAGCACAGCTATGGTCATGAACGGAGAGTCTAAAACATAAAAAAAATATTTCGAAATGGGAGTTTGGAAGCACAGCCCTATGGCGTCAAGCTATCTTCATGTGGAACAGCCATAGGTGGAACAGAAGGCGATCAAAAAAATTCTCACAAGTTACGGTTGTTAACGACGCCCCATGTCGTCATGCTATCTAGATATCTTCAATAAAGAACAGTCGTAGCCTCATAGGTGGGCATTTTTTCTATAGTTACAGGTACTAACAATTTCAAAATTTGCCCACATTTACAGATTGTCATATAGAACTCTTGGTGTTTGTCATTCAGATACCAATTACAGCAACACTTTAAATTTACAGGTTCCGCCCATGACTAAAGTGACTGAGTGACAATCTACACCGAGAGATAGACTGATCGCAAACGAACCCTAAATACAATGCAGCTCCAGCACACTCCGCGCCCGCCTCAAAACAATTTGTATTGATCTAAAAATCGTACACATTTTTTTACAAAAACAAATCTGTCTTACTTTTCCATATATTTCCATGATGCGATCTCGACTGGGGGCGAACTTCACTCCCATATACATACGGACCACGTTATATAGCAGAGTCACGTGTTGCGAACGCAGAGGATCCTTTTGAATTTCGTCACGATCTGAAGACAAAACAAAATGTTCGAGAATTATTATTCTTGTCATTCTAAACTCAATTCGGAGACTCAATGCGTTAGTTGAGTATTCTCAGTACCGTTTACAGAGAAACAATTATAGGCATGGAACCATTACAGAATATCGTCATAACAATTAGAGATGACGCTATCAACTTACGATCCATGAGATCCGCATATGTGCGTCCATTGAATGCCGGTTTTCCGGCCTCGTCTCCACGCTTCAACTTGAGAGCGATTCTGGAGGTTAAACGACTCATCCAATCGGGAACATGGGGAGCGTAGTTGATCAAGAATTTGCATTCTTGCTAAAAAAAAGTCAACTTCGTAGCATCTTGAAGAGTTGAATTTACGCATAGCTCAATAGCAAAAAAAATCATCTATGAATATTGCCAGACTATTGAGGAAACTATTGAAAATACGAAAAAACAAACCTTATGATCCACCCAATCCTTCTTCTGGCAAGTTTTGCTGCAATAATGAACGACCTTACATCCAGCGCATCGAGATAAAGGTGAAAATATCTGGAAAAGAGAATTATGTACCTAATAATAACGTAATCGTTCAATGGCAAATGGGTTCGTTTAATGGCCTAATCGAACTGAAAGAGAAATCATCATAGGGATAGCAAAGTATCTGCACAATTTGAACAGAAAAAAAAACATGTACTCGAGGGTTATGGAAACGTTTGCGAAAGTCACGATCACTCGAGTGATTCATAATGATCATTGCCATGATAGCGGATGTTTTCCTATGCCTGGCCTTTATTGAAAATATATATACGAACCTTAGATGCATAACAGAAAGAGCAGGTCATGTTCATTTTGTCTTCGGTGGCAACCACCGCGAAAGGCAGTTCTTCAGCCAACGTAACCATTACCCTGAAAAACAATTTAACAAACTTGTATCATAAACAATGAATAACAAGATAATAATAATATGAATATGAAATACTTGGGAATCATATGATGCATGCATAACCTTGCTACGACGGCACATCAGAATAGTCGCAACGACCACGCCGAGTTGTGAACGATAGTGTTGCGGCCTTCTTTCCCGGAGCTGTTAAACCGGCCGACCCGACCCTCAAAAGTTGATACAATAATGATTTTTAATGACAAAGATAAGTTCAATTTTTCATGTTTATTCCTAAAAATCGACAAAATCACACAGTTCGGAATCGGCTGGTTCGAATAAGGTCAGTTCTGTTGCAAATAGTTCGGACGCGGGATAGTCCCATTAAATGTTTATATAATAGTGTAGTTATAGTGATATATAATAGTTATAGTGGCGCGTGCCATCGAAGAAAAAAATAATATTGATGAAAATTCGACGTCGACTCGTCTAGATCGTTAAATTTGGAAGCCTCTAAATATGACATTGCGAGTAAAAGAACACGCGTTGCGTAACGCAACTTGCGTTGTCAGCCTGCCACATTGAACCATTAATGAATTCAAACAGCTATGATCCGCATACCATACATTTTAAACCGTTTTGTTATGGCTATATGTAAATATATTACTAATTTAAAAAAAATTAAGATTAATCGGGATTAATATTGAGCTTAGGCACCCGGAAGCCTACCATTTGATCCAACTTAACAACTTTGCGATCTTAATGCATTGTATTTCTTTGCAATATTTATAGAAAACATTTATTTCACAAGCAGATTATATTAAGTTACTTTACATGAATGAACAATTACTGGGTTAAACAGTTTACAAATTTACAAATTTTACAAATTAGTGGAATTTTGCTGTTGAACTGGCTCGGTTAGTCGACACTGTTGAACATATTGAGTGTAATCCTGAAATAAACGAATGTTTAACAATGAACTCAGATGGTGTATTTTCTTGGTTATAATAAACCTTTATCTAAAAAGACCCAAAATGTGCAAACTTACATTATTGCTAGCCACAAATCGTGGGGCTGAATTTCCTAAGTTCACAGTATTGACCATTTGCGTTGCATAAATTCGGTTCCCATTTTTGTATTGCTGGTATTCCAATGGCAGATACGCATGTTGATACGGGAAACTGTAGGTTGGACCGTACGAAGTTGATGGAATCTGATGGTGACTCCAGTAGTTTTGAGGAATAAGACCACGGAATTGTGGCTGAAAATATATTGAATCGTTTAAATGATAAACCATTCAAAATACATTGAATCAATGAATTTGAACAATTACTAACCTGATTCTGTACTATTAGTTTCCTTTTCTTAAAATGGCTGACATGTTGTTTCTCTCTCATATTCGGAATTGGTTTCTCAATGTTTGAGTCATCGTTTGGTACATAAAACGTACCAGCAAGTAGAGCTGGCAAATTACCTAAAACATTCGGTGTTATAGATCAAGATTTTACATTAGGAGCCCTTAGCGGCAAATGTATTGAACCTCTTTAAATGAAACGAACCCCTACCTTGGTTAAGAAACTAATGACAAGTCAAACAATTGCCGCTTCCTGTGCAGCAGTCAGTGTTTACTAAGAAACGTTTTCCCGTATGTTAAAAGTCAGATACTTACCAATATTTCGCATCTTTAACTTTTCCATTGAACTCTCATATTCGTTGACTTTATCATGAACTTCTTGAATCAAATGAGATCGACATTCATGATTGAAAGTCCAGTAAAAAGCACGGAGATCAGCAGTTTGCTAAAAAAGAAATATAATCCAACATTATGAATAAAACTAGTAACAATTACACTTTCAAAACTAACCTTATTCTTACAGAAACCATATGTTTCAGCTAGAGCATGGCGTAGTGTATTCTTCCATGAAGCACCATTTGTAATACTCGGGAAATGATATCTAAAACAATAGAGTTGTATGATTTTTATTTCGATATTAAAATAAGATTTGGGATGTTTGAAACTAACTCTGTGAATTTGTATAACATTGCTGCAGTAGCCAACTCATTTGGAGAATTCATCAAGCCCAATGCAACTATGTGAGTATAGTGGAAAACGGTCTTTTCTCTATTAATCTGAAAAACAACATATATAATAATGTTGCACTTGCTAATAAAGTTCTTCTGTAACATTTACATTTCATAAACTAACCAATCTTTTTTTCTTTGTTTCATCGGCAGCTTGTTTGGGAACGTTGGTAGGCCCCTTGTCTTCAACGAACTGAAGTTAAAGGATATTTGAATTTTTGAAGCCAAGAATTTAAAAAAAATAACTTACCGTTACTTGTTGTGACTTGTCAACTAACAATTGGTGAAAAGTTGGTTCCTGGACTGATTGTACTTGAGGCAGCAAGTAGGTTTCCACGAAATCAGTCTTGGCCATTTTCGACAGAGGAGCGAATGGTTCCGATGATGCATCTGAATGGCTGAAAGAAAACTGCCTAATAAGTGATTTTAAAATAATGAAAACTCACGATCTCTTTGTTCCCGCCTGAACAAAAATTGGTTGATAATAGTCACACCCTTCGTCAAAGAAACTAAGGCCTAGATCTAAAATAATGTATATCACTTTAATTGCAACTCAAATACAAACTAACCCATATTATCAAAACCTGTCTGAACATTGCTTGACAGATTTTTTCTCTTACACTGAACACCGTTTAGCATGAAATCATATGAAGACATTTCTAAATATAAGTAAAAGTTGCACACTAATAAATATGAGGAATAAAAACGAGCCTAGAAAATGATAGAGAAACAGAGAGAGGACACAAATGCAGGGCTGGCAAAGTTGCGGGCCGGCCCGGGCCGATGTTTCAAAAACATGGGCCGGCCCGGGCCCGTCTTTTT
>JAQGAV010004483.1:0-10241 GCA_034691345.1 Phasmarhabditis papillosa | reverse complement strand
GAAGCCAGAGATACTGTACTCAAAGCGAATGTGCTATATAATATAACAAGCTGAGCATTTATTCTTAAAAACTTTTCTATTTTATATATTTTTCTTTTCCAGGGAGAATGGACTGTTTTCATCACCGCCGTCAACGGAGCCGGCCAAACCGCAGCTCAACTGATTGTGCCAGGAAACGCTAAATGGGTGTATGTATCATAATAAATGAATAATGCAAAATAATA
This sequence comes from Phasmarhabditis papillosa, assembly GCA_034691345.1. NCBI lineage: Eukaryota > Metazoa > Nematoda > Chromadorea > Rhabditida > Rhabditidae > Pellioditis > Pellioditis papillosa. The sequence continues at coordinate 10,017 of JAQGAV010004483.1, read as the reverse complement.
AATATATAAATGTAATAAAGCCTTAATTAAATACGTTTTACTTTGAGTACAAGATCAAAAGTTATGTTAAGAAGGAGGCTAGTCTGTGAACCCTACTGCAGCCGTTAGCGAGTAGTGAAGCTATAGTCTATAACAAACGATTTTACAAACCTTACAAAACACCGCGCACTGCAGTCTTCTTTTTGTTATGCACTATACCACAATGAGTGAACCTACATATTTATGGCGGCGAAACCCTAGAATAACCAACATCTTCAATATCCAAGCGCATGGTTGCCAGACTGACGTGCCCTGACCTGAATCAAAAACAAAATCAAAAACTATATAAATGATAGTTCTGGCCGCAATCTACCTACCAGCCTACCATCTACCTGCCACAGAGGTTGTTATCCGGACCGGCCTTCCCGGCCCGGCCCGTACTGGAATTTCAAAAACTAGGCCGAGCCGCGCCGGGCCGGGCCGACCGGATCACCATCTCTGACCTGCAAGCATATAAAGAAAAGTATAGGTACAGTAAAAAAGTCCTATAAACGAAGAGCATCAAATCAACTGAAGCTAGGTCGCCCAGAACTTAGGCTGACCTGCTCTGACCGCTTCGATAGCTGCTTTTATATGGTTGAAAGTGTTCTTCGTTATCTCGGCTAACAACCCGGAATAGGCCCAAAGGCAAGATAATAACTAAAGTGCTGGAAAATGGCATTGTTCATACTGTAGGAATAAAACTTGCCGTTACAATTATACTCCGCAAAGGGGCCGTACGGAAATTTCCAAGAATTCTGATGTTCAGCCCAGACCACCCAGTTGAGCCTGGCTACAAGAGCTTCCATAAACCTTTGTAAGTTTCAGGAAACATCCAATGGTTCCATTTTACTATGAAGGAGCATTTCGTAGGGCATTCACGGGCCGAGTTAACCTATCTGTTTATTATGAGTTTATTAGGGCAAGAGGAATGTTTATATAACACCCCTGCTCCACAGGATACCGCTCTTGGAACCTATATCTTGATACAGACTATATCTCTTGCAAATCTGAAAGAGTAAACAAGACTCTGAAACAGAATAAATGAAGATCTTTTTACACATGTGTGGTTCCTAAGCAGTGTTCCGCACAATTAACATGATAACAAGAGTATAGAATAGAAAATTTATTGGATTTCCAAGACAGTTATGGACAAAAGAACAAAATAATATCATAACAAAATATTATACTTTGACTCTTCTTGACAGGACACTCGCGGCTGAGTGTCTGTGTAGTATTTATTCCTTGGGCTGCGGAAGAAAGGGTCGTGATTTATAAGTTACGTTCTATGTTTAACACGCGAGGTATGAAGAACTTTTTCGACTGAAACCATGCACTTCTCCACTCTTTGTATCGATATCAATACTTCTAAAAAAGCCAGGCCCACTTTTCCTTACGTACGTCTGAGTGGGAATCACATCTAAAAATTAGGCTAGTTCCAGCAAGTTTGTCACCTTTTCGCTCCAGCCCGGCCACAAAAGTATACAATTCATTTTGGCACAAAAATTATTGCAACCAATCTTCTTATCAAATGCAAATATACCAGAGTATTGCACGTGTTTGCAGTTAACTAACGCAATTTTGAAACTAAATAGTTCATGTTTGTGATAGTAGCTGCATTGTTTCAGCATGGTAACCGCCAGATATGTTTCCAGGACAACGTTGCGTTTGTTATCAGCGAAATTCTCTGCGTAGCGGACTTTGGGCCTATTCCGGGTTGTTAGCCGAGATAGCAAAGAACACTTTCAACCATATAAAAGTAGCTATCGAAGCGGACAGAGCAGTTCAGCCTAAGTTCGGAAGGAACAGTGTAGCTCCTTATAATGTTGCCATTTTAAGCTACAGTTTATATTTATAGTTTTATTTTAATTTAGTCTTTTTGCAAAATAATTCCGCAACAATTGCTGTATTTCTCCTCGGATTTCTTATCTGAAGAGCCGGCCCGGGACTTCTCTAAAGTTTCGCAAGGCTTAGTTTATACCGGTACCTGCTATCTAAGACCCATGGCTCCAGATAAGAAAAGTTTCTAAGCAAAATTCCAAGATAATTTGAACTTCAGCAGTTATCTTAACTTCACATATCTTATCTATACATTACTAAGCAAATGTAGGAGTAGCCTACGTCGCCAAGAAGCCAGAACACAGCGTTCTGTGAACTATCATATAGTCAGTATCAAGAGCTGTAGGTAGCAAAGTATGCTGGAGAGCAGTGGTATTATAGTCTACGGACAAATCTCATGCAGTTTAAATGTCTATTTATTATAAGGCGAGCGCACCAGTGGTGTGCGGGATCCCTCCCGAATCCCTCCCGAATCCCGAATCCCGGGCTTTTTTTGGCCTAAATCCCTCCCTCCCGAATCCCGGGAAAATTTTTCCAATCCCGAATCCCGTTCCCGAATCCCGGGCAAAAAAATATCAATCCCGAATCCCGTTCCCGGATCCCGACTTTTTCAAAAACGCGATCCCGCACACCACTGGAGCGCACAATTATATCAGATGCTTGTACATTTTCTTCCGATTTCCGCGCTCCTTCTAAATTCTACAGTACACCTCTGCAAACAATTCATCCGTCGAATATAGATTAGAATGTACTCTTGAAGAAAGGAATGACTAAGGTTCATTTTTATAACCACCGCTTCTCTCCAGGATACTACGCTGAAAACTTAGTTTTTGATAAAGACTATAATATTATTAATCTTCTTTCTTATTAATAATAATAATATTATTATTATATTTCTTCCAGAATGTTCCGTACCTTCTTCTTGCTTGTTTCTTTGGCTTTGTCCGTTTCTGCCGCTTGTGTTGATGGTAAAGACAATGTCATTACTATTGGAGACGGCGGACAAAGTGAGAAAAAGAATAATATGACTGCATAGTACGGGAATTCAGAGGGTCGGGCCCGGCCGGTGCGAGGAAGTTTTGGCCATTTCCCATCCCTGTACAACAGGAATTTTCCAGATGACACTTTAGGAGAATAGGTCCTCGTTGAACGGGATCTCTGGCCGTAGTAGAGAAATGCCCTGGTGGGTGCCCGGGCAGTTTTTAGCCTGCCCGGGAAACAATTATCAACTGCTTGGGCAGCCACAAACTGCTCGGGCACCCACCAGGGCGTTTCCATACTACGGCCACTGGGCTTACCATTTTTTGGTTACTCGTTTTTAAGTGTACCGTCTAAGTAGTCCAGAGAGGCTCTGGAATCAAGTTCCGCATAGTTCCGAAGCTCTTAAACTACGACTAGATTTAAAATGGAACAAACTAGCTTAAACCACTAACCATAAACTAGAAAATCTATTTTCAGGCAAAAACCCCATTCAACTGAGCAATGTTGTTGGACAGACCTACAATGGTAAGAAACAGCCAGCTTGTGCCAGTGGATTCGCCGAGCTAGCATTCCCAGGAACTCTCAAACTTGTCTCAGGTACGGTAATCAAAGATTAAAACTAGTCCAGGGTGAAAATTTGGCGCGTCGGCCAGTGCCGGAAAATTTATTTGAAAACGGGCTGACCCTTTCCCACCCCTAGGCTATAAAGAAAACTTATTTCCACATTAAAATGCCATTAAAACACTTCAAATACATATATTTAGGCCAAATCACCGTAAAATCAAACATGAATCTCCTGAACGGCGGCAAAGCTCTACTCACAGTTAAAAAGAACTCTATCCTTATCGGAACACTCTGTAAGAATGGAAAGTCCGTTAGCTCATTTGTCAAGGATTCAGAATGGTTAGTTTCAGAGAGTAAACTAAATACTACACTGGCCAGTGGTGGAAACGGGTCAGCTAAACTCAAAAATGTTGGGCCCCGACCCGGGACATAATCACCATCGTCCCCGGCTCGAAAAGGAAAAAGATCATTCGCGGCGGGAACAGCAATCATTCCCGTTACATAGCTACTGAAACAAAAACAGTTCACTGGGATGTAATTTTGAAGTGATCGGAATGGTCGGCGATAAGGTTCGTGAAAACCGTTTTCCAAAAAAGACGGTTTTCAAATGCCGCAAATCCGAAGAAAAGGAGCACCGGAAACCAGAAAGCGGAATTCGGGACGAAAATCGAGAACGATTTTTGTTGCAAGTAGGTATGGTTACCCAACGTTGATGATCGCGGTCACTCATTGAGCTATTTCTCATTTGAATAAGAAAGGGGAAACACTGAATCAAGGGCTCCAGAAACCCTGTTAATGCCTTGATCCTAATTATCTAGAACCGAGTGTTGAGATAGACAAACACTAGGGGGACAATTCGAAGTTACAGCTACCAGACCTGTCCGGGCCCACCCAACATCTAAATTTCCCTGCCCGAGGCAAGTACCCAAAAGCTGGTCCTCGCCCAGTCTTCGGAGGGTACGACAAATTTTCGCCTCTTTTTTGTACAGTTGGCGGAAAAAAAAGAAGATTAACATTCCATTTTTCATAAAGTTTTCTTTTTTAGTACCGTTGACCTCGTCGCTCTTCTCGGAAAACCATTTGTCACAATGATGGATACTCCCGGAACCTACGACCTGGCCACTGTAAGTTACACGCTACCGTAACCTCATATTTTTGCAAATGCCGGTCCTCGGCTAATCCCGGGCGGGAGCGATAAAGCGAGAAATTTCAACTTTGAAAATTACGAAACCTCGAAATCCCCGCATCTGTTTTTTTCTTACGAACTAGCCAAGAAGAATCAATTTCCTGTGCTGTTTGGAGCTTTTAAAGTCACTTTTTTATTTATTTGGATTAATAAAATATTTTTGTTCCAGATCGAGAAGATGGCCAATATGACTAGTAACGTTATTCCATTTGGAAACCTGCCAGCATCAATCAATACTATTGTTAAGGTGAGAATATACTAAACACACAGTCAGTCGAAATAGTCATTCTCGGCCATTTAAGAAAAAGTTCGTCGACTCTTGCAACGAAAACCTACTGATCAAATCTAAGGTGATCCCACAACGACAACCTGCGCATCTAGTACTTTTGTACTCCTTTTTATGATGAAAATTCGCGCATTGTTAAGGAAATGGGAGAATTTTTGGGAATAGTTACTGTATTTTTTGACACAGTTTTGGTAACAAAAAGGTTTTGGCACTGTGCCTAATTGGTGAATTCGACTCCTTGTGAACTCTTAATAATGTTAGTGCCGATTCATTTCAACTCCCACGGTGCGCTCCCATGCCAGGGCGAGCCGAGACGCCAATCTCTTCACCAAAAAACACAATGTTTTCTTTAATTCTCAAGAGAAACGGGGTATCGATCATATGAAAAACTAGATTTTTAGTTGTAAAACGGGCCGACCCTATATAAAACGTTTCCGTTCGAAACGCGAAATTTCCACTATGACCTTCCCGAAGCCAGAGATACTGTACTCAAAGCGAATGTGCTATATAATATAACAAGCTGAGCATTTATTCTTAAAAACTTTTCCATTTTATATATTTTTGTTTTCCAGGGAGAATGGAATGTTTTCATCACCGCCGTCAACGGAGCCGGTCAGACCGCAGCTCAACTGATTGTGCCAGGAAACGCGAAATGGGTGTATGTATCATAATAAATAAATAATGCAAAATAATATAAATGTTGTTTATATATGTAATAAAGCCTTAATTAAATACGTTTTACTTTGAGTACAAAATCAAAAGTCATGTTAAAAGGACTGTGACAAGGTAAATCACCTACAGTATGCGCGCGCCCTTGATATAGGAAATTGCCCAAATTCTGTCAAAAACTTTGCCTTTTTGCACATTTAAATTATATTTATCGTTTCAAAAGGTTTCTGGAACGTACATTCAAAACCGTTTTGGAATATCTTTTTTTTGAAATAGTTATGAACAGAAATACAAAATCATAAGTTTCAACGAAGCAGGCTCTTTCAAAAATTTCTTTATAATATTTTAAGAAATCAATGTTCCAAGCATAATCTTTTTTTAATTACGAAAAAGGTTTATGTTGAGTCACGTTATGGGCGAAAAACTGTTTCAAAATTTCGGATTTCGGATTTCGCGCGCGCAGAACGTAACGTGAAGCCTCGTATTGTTATAATAACTTGGAAACTTTACGACTTTGTGTTATAATATCTCGAATACGAAGAAAATTGAATATATACAATTATATATATTTATAATCAGTGAAATAACCCCTAAAATCTGAAACTAACATGAAAATACCTTGTCACAATCCTTTAAGAAGGAAGACAGTCCCGGAACCCTACTGCAGCCGTAAGCGAGCTGTGAAGCTACCAGAATCAGTGAAGCTACATAGTTAAGCAGATGGCGGCGAAACCCTAGAATAACTAACTCAAAAAAAGACATGTTAAACAATATTAGTATACTATACCATAGAGATCCTTCAGAATACATGAATTGATTAAAATCACCTACGCTCCAAAGTCGTACTTCGGGATAAGTGAGAAAATTAGCTTCAGAATCTTTCTTAAATGCCGGGGATGGGAAAAACTGGCCGGAGCACACTCACCCTGGGCGATTCTAGCGATTCCTGGGCGATTCTTAAATAAGAATGGTATCTCACCGTAATTTATTTCTTATTATTGTTATATCTTTTTATTATAGTTAATGAAATTCCATCGGTAATGAGCAAAAGGAGCCGCCTACCCAAGGGTTTGCCCCCTTCATAGTAAAATGGAACCATTGGCTGTTTCCTGAAACTTAGAAAAAGTTCAATGGAAGCTATTGTAGCCAGGCTCCGCAACGGAGTGGGCGTGGCCGAACATCAGAATTCATGGAAATTTCTGACCGGCCCGTTTACGGAGTATGATTGTAACGTCAAATTCGAAAGAAAAGAGAACTACAGTATTTATAAAGCCATTTTCCAGAACTTTGGTTATTTCTTGTTATATAAGCAAGTTTCACTGAAAATTCGACACGGCTTCTCCATTTTAAAATTCAACTATAGTACCATTTATTACCTTTACTGAACAATAAAACCTAGGCTATCTTTCCAGGACAACGACGTTGCGTTTGTTATCAGTGGAATTCCCTGCGTAGCGGACTTTGGGCCTATTCCGTGTTGTTAGCCGAGATAACGAAGAACACTGCAACCATATAAAAGAAGCTACTGAAGGGGACAGAGCAGTTCAGCCTAAGTTCTGGGCGACCTAGCTTCAGTTGATTTGATGCTCTTCGTTTATAGGACGTTTATACTGTACATTTACATTTTTTCATATGCTGGCAGGTATGTTCCGGCCATAACTATCATTTATATAGTTTTCCGACACCAACAATTTCAATATCCAAGCGCATGGTTGCCAAACTGACCCGAGGATCGGAACGGATCGGATATTCGCTATGGGGCGCCATTAACCCTGGGGCGGGATGTTTCAATTGATTAAAAATATCCCGAACTCAAACACTCGGGACAGCTCGGATATTGGAAAGGCGCCCTGCAGACGATTCCGCGCGCCCCTTGGCTAATATCCGATCCACTCCGTTCCTCGGGACATTGGTGTATACGGCCACTGGCCTGACATGAATCAAAGACAAAATCTAAAGTCTGACTAGGCTCCGATCAAAAACGGGCAATAGGCTTCTCTGAACCATTTGAACCCCGTCATGCATGGCCTGCCAAAAGTTGGCAAACCCAGGCCAGATTAGGCCATAGCAGGCAAGTTTGGCCACTCTGTCTCAGCGGTAGTAAAAGATACTCTAAAAACCGTCCATTTTTTCCATTAAAAAATGATTTTCTCATTTTTGCAAAACATTTCGATACAGTAAGCCTAGCTACATACTTCAGCCGTTATCTCAATTCTATTCTCATTATCTGTATTCTATTCGTTGGTAGCCCAGGACGTGGAGCACCCAGAACGAGTCGTTCTTATATTATGTTTAATATTATTAATCTTCTTTCTTATTAATAATAATATTATTATTATTATTATATTTCTTCTAGAATGTTCCGTACCTTCTTCTTGCTTGTTTCTTTGGCTTTGTCCGTTTCTGCCTGTGTTGATGGTAAAGACAATGTCATTACTATTGGAGACGGAGGACAAGGTGAGACTTTATATTTGCTAAATTTTTGACACCGCAGCCCTACAAAATATATTTCAAACCTGAGCTTCCATCTTTGATTGAGGTAAACGAGAAATTCGTATTGTTTCTGAAGCCGCGTTCTGATTATTTATACCTTGCATAAGGGTTCCGGGCTAGTAATATAAATTGAGTGGTGGCGCAGTGTTATATAAAATGAATGTGAAATCTGTCGACGTGACCCGTTTTCTCTAAAAGTGCATTCGTTTTTTATACCGCGCTGGAAACCTAGGTCTTGTGATAGACTATAGTTAACAGACAAAGTTCTCACCTATGCCTGAATTGTATAAGCTACCACTGGACTAACAATTGATAATGAAATAAAGAAATAAAATAAAAGAAGATTCGAATTCCTTATTCCAGGCAGAAACCCCATCCAACTGAGCAACATCTTGGGACAGACCTATGATTCCAAGAACCAGCCAGCTTGCGCCAGTGGATACTCTGAGCTAGCATTCCCAGGAACTCTCAAACTTGTCTCAGGTACGGTACTTATTAATAAAGTTTATAATTATGATTATAATAATAAGTAGAAAAGTTTCTTGAAAACTTTTATTCACATTTATAATTTAGGCCAAATCATCGTAAAGTCAAACACAAACCTGATGAATGGTGGAAAGGCTCTACTCACAGTTACTAAGAATTCTGTTTTGATTGGAACTCTTTGCAAGAATGGAAAGGCCGTTAGCTCATTGCTCCAGGATTCAGACTGGTAAGCACAAAATAGCTTATATGACTAAAACTATGGTAATATCAGCAAAACTGCCATGAAAATAGATACAACAAACGGTCAGGTATCCGGGGGGGACCACGGCGAACCAAGGTAGCGGGGGGACCAAAAAAAACAAAAACAATCAAAAAAGGTTACACAGTGGGGCTAAAGTTAAACAAGAGTGGCATGGGTGCCTAAGGCTAATAAAATATAAAATAAAATTTTTTCGAATAAATTACTTTTTCTACAGCACTTTTTTTGTTTTTTTGATCCTCCGGAAACCTTGGGTCCCAACAAACTTCACCTAGATTAACCTAGACCACTTCACTTTTCACAGAAACTTTTTTTTTCATATTTTTTCCCATTTCGAACCTAAGACAAGCCGAGACATAAAATGAACACAACATAAACAATTTCTTTTTTAGCACCGCTGACCTCGTCGCTCTTCTTGGAGCACCATTTGTTACCCTTATGGATACTCCCGGAACCTATGACATGGCTACTGTAAGTCTCTTTAGAATTACTGCTCAGGGGTGTGACCGGGCCGGCCCCGGCGGAACTGTCCAAACCTTAGTTCACGGCCGGCCCCGGCGGAACTGTCCAAACCTTAGTCCAGGGTCGGGCCCGGCCCAATCCTTGAAATTCCCATCTCTGCTACTGATCAAAACGGACTTTATTGATTAATCTTCTTCGAAACTGCTGGGCTGAAAAGTAAACTATCGCTGCTGTGTGAAACTTTTAAGCTTTAAAACTTGAGACCTTTATATCTACTAAATTAGCTCGTTTTATTATTAATAATTTAATAATTATTATTATTCTAGATCGAGAAGATGGCCAACATGACCAGCAACATTATTACATTTGGAGCCTTGCCAGCAGCAGTAAACACTATTGCCAAGGTAAGAAAGTTTACTACTCTACAGACTTCTCTTCGGGCCGGCCGGGCCCGTCTTTTTTTAGTATATTGAGCTTAAAGTGTCAAATCGGGTGTGCAAATGAGAAATTCTCGAATTTTCGACCTTCCGTGAGAGGTCGGCTACTGTATGTATCCAGCGCAGTTCTATGGAGAGCAGCGATCTTAAATAGAAAGAAATACACTTTTCAAGAAGGACTACCATTTCGCCGATTTCTATTCATGTTTAAATAGTCTGATTCAAGAGGGATGATGGAGTGTTACTTGCGTATTTTAAGGAAATTTTGCGTATATTTTCGGTTTTTGAATACTTTCAGAGCCATTTTCAATGAGATTCTTTTTTAACACTCCATTAT